>PVYE01002618.1:0-49551 GCA_002995055.1 Rhizopogon rudus | reverse complement strand
CAATATTTTCCTGTCCTGCCACGGCCACTCTGGCTGGGCAGGCCGTTTTTTTTTTCGACCTTTGATGCTCCTAACCCTAACCCTATCTGTTCCTCTCAAAATGGAAGCTATGCTATGTAGTAGTGCGGACTTGTCACTTGAATAGTAGTCTCCATGCAAATACATCTTTGAATCATTGACTAGGAACTTCATCAAGCATGCAGTAAAGATGGTGCATCACTCCATGAAATGTGTTTCTCTCATCAGCATCTAGTTCATCTCTGCCTTTTCGAAGCGCGATTCCAACTACAACACTCCGTCGCTCCACTGCCAGTGATTTCTTTGCTTCTTCAACCCAAATAATGGTGGCAATTTGTGCTGCATATAGCGAATGGAGCGTTTGCAAATGTTCAGACGGCGCACCGCCAAGTAAGGGGGTGAGTTGAATCCCGGCGGGCGGCGCTGGGAGCCTAGAAGTCAAAGAATCCGAATCTTCGATGAGACCATCGAGATCGTAAGTCGCAGGGATGGACGCTTGGATCTTTGCATCAAATATCAGTAATTGAATTAAGAGTAAATGCTGCGACCAGTGCACCAAGTTGCCAACTTTGCCCATCTGCGTAACTAGAACGAGAACACGGTCTGCAAAAGCCTGCACCATGATTTCCGTAGGCACCCTCTCGATGTCTACGCATCTCGAGTGTATGCTCAGCATGTTGATCGATGTGGACGAGATCAGCTCTGCTTATGGAGACGCTTCGGAGCGCGTTGTCGTCTATTTGTTCCGTCAATGCCAGCGCATGTTCTCTTCAAGGAGAAATGTACCCTGACGTCCGCAACTCTCCTTCCAAGGGAAAGGCTAAGCAAGATGCACGATATTGGCAGTCGCACTGGTGGGATTTCCATCCCCTAGCTGAACATCTCCAAAGGTTACTTCCAAGCAGCTCACTCCAAATTTTGTCTCACTTCCATCTGAAGACCCGTCGCGTGGTCCACTGCGTCAACCATATTCACCGCCCACCCTTCTCAGCCCTTAATACTTGGAAGGGTGTTTTCTTCCTCAAAGCAGTTTTTAGTCGTCTCCCCAGATCAAATCTTGAACAACCCTGCTTCCTATGAACCTCCAAATGTCATCACAGTTTCATCCAATGATCACTGGCTGTTCGCTTACTTTCCAGGTCGCGACTGTGACGGCGTCGGGTGTTTGTGGCAACGTGGATACAGCCTTGACAAGTGGAACATCAGGGAATACTGGCCATATGAACGAGGCGCTGGTGTAGTCAGCGCTGTGTTCATTGGGCCTGACCGCGAGGTGATATCAACTTATTCTCTCAGCAGTTCAAGTCTTGAATGTTTCGTGCTAGTGGGTTACATCACCAGATGGTTCTACATCTCGTTTACTTTCTCGAGGACCGCTCACTCCTGTGTCTAATCCCACCCTACTCACTGTGACACAGGCACACCA
Organism: Rhizopogon rudus; assembly: GCA_002995055.1. Taxonomy (NCBI): domain Eukaryota; kingdom Fungi; phylum Basidiomycota; class Agaricomycetes; order Boletales; family Rhizopogonaceae; genus Rhizopogon; species Rhizopogon rudus. Next base: position 48,107 of record PVYE01002618.1, on the reverse strand, counting down.
ATTGAATGTCTACTATCTACGCACTCACGCATCAAGTTTACGATCCTTCACGTCTTCCCTCGTGCAGCCATATTATACTGCTGAGAATCATCCTCAAGCTGCTCACGAGCGTCCCCAGGGACCTAAGACTTCCAGGCTATGTGTCGCAGCTTCATTCGGGTTTATTTTCAGCGGTGAGAGTTTACGTTCGGGTAGTGATCAAATTCTGAAACTGTGCGTAGAGTTTTCAATCCTAGTCGCCATGAGATCCAGGCGTTATCCACTCTCAGATACACTCAGAGCAGCCTCAGACAACTCGCTCGATCTTGGACTCTCTCTCGATATGCCTGCAGATAATCAACTGGATGAACGCCCGCCGTTATTGGATTGGAATGCATACGAAGAGGAGCATATGATCGAGCTTTGTGAGGTGAAACTGCGCTTCGATGGCATGTTCATGGGTATGTCCTGCAAAATGTAGAAAATCTGGATTTCTAATACCTTCGTGCAGCCATGGCCAGCGCACCTCTACCACCGATACACCATCCTGGACCATGTCTGACAAACTTCGTGTTTATCTCAGTACCCATGCCCAAACCAGATCCTTCCACTTCACCCAAAGCATCGCCAAAGAAGGACAAGCAACCTCAACGTAGTCAACTGGAACCGGTTATGACATATCTAGTTGCATCATTCTTGGATTTCGAGGACTGTAGGTTGACTCACAGCTGTGGTCGCAGTGGAGCACTCATTCCATTTCAATTGTCGTTTGAAAAGTCACATCACTGCCAAAATCTCGCGTAGTCGCATACTCGTTAGTCAGGGTTAATCCTCCAAATGGAAAAACTCTTTGGGTAGATATCGTACTTCATCGTGAGCAAATTCCTCACTGATGCGGGGTAGGCCATCCGACCCGCCGGAGATCGTCCTCTTTCTCCTCGTGTTCTGACAGTTCTTGCGCCTGGCCCTTTGTCGGTTGCAATGAGAAAGGCAACGGTATTTGTTGCAATAGCCGAACCAGGTGGCTCACTGCCACGAGGTATACCCAAGCCAAAAGAAGTTCCTGTCGGTAATCTCTTTGTCTTGCAACTGTAAGCCATCAATCTTTGCGTTTAAAGTGCTTGTCCTGATTCTAAGAAGACCCGACCTCTCCGACGATCCTGACTGGGATAATTCAGGAATCCTTGCACCTGTTAGTAGAGCAGGCAGTGATTGTGAGCTAACCTTCACATCCCGGAATAATCATTAACTTTACCCGATAGGTCCTCTGAGCATTTCCACATCGCCCAACAAATTGCTTGCTTGTGCAGTTTCGATGCTGCAGACATCCGTTTACACGCTTCCAAGATCACACATCACTTCAGGATCGAAAGGTTGGTATTATCACCGCCCACTTGCGTCGATACTCACGCACCTTAGATACCATGCATCAGTTGCCACTCGCACAAGCCTTGACTTCTGCACTTCAATCTCGAAGGTCGACCGCGGATATCTCTCACATTCTTTCTCTACCATGTACTCCAGCCACGATGCTCCACGACACGTTGTTTGGGACTTTGACATCCTATGAAGTGAATGCCCGTAACGGCGTCGCAAATTCGTTTTCGGTCGTCGACGTGATGGGGGCTGCAGTCGAAATATACAGGTAATGAACGTTCGCATTTTTGAATCTATATGCATCCTCATGTGCAACAGAGCTAGGGCTCGTCAGACGAAGAACGATGATGAGAAAGAAAAGTGCTTGACGCTCGCGCGAAATGCTCTGAACGTGTGTTCTATTGCTGCTTGTCTTGCCGCTTTTGAAGACTGCAAAGAGGGGGATGGGTATGATCTTGGTGCGTCGATTGCATTCTCTTGACTGTTAAACTCACGCGTTCAACCTGGTCATCTGTCAGTGGCCGTCTGGCAGTTAATCAGCCTTGTAGCTTGGGTGATCGATTTTTTGGAGGTCCTCATGAAAGAATGTGTCTTCCTCGCCGATCTTGCCGAACCGAACCCCAATTTGAGCCTGAACACAACTTTGACGATGTTAAAAGAGGAGCCTATGGATGATGACCCATTTTTGCGAAATTGTGAGCGCTTAATTTATTCTTCCATAACTATCGTTTACAGTTCACTAGCCATGAATCAATCGCCTCGTTCAGCACCACTTGATGCGCCGATACTTCTCCATCTAGTTCATCCACTTACTCTCACAAATCTTACCGCAGTAGTTTTCCATGTCAACCGTTTCCATCAATATTTGACCTCGATGACGCCGAAACAGGAGAACTCTCAGTACGCGAGAGACATCATGCTGGACCTCGTCAATTCCTCAGGCTTGGTTCTGAAAGTTCTCGAGGACATTCTTAGCACTGCGATCCCAGAAGCGAGTGCAATTCCCAGTGCGTGTATCAATTCCATTAGCTTCTCGTTGAAACCTAGAACTTCTTGTTCAGCGGAGGAAGCAATAGCTTCGTTTGCTGAGGGACATCCTGTGCCCGCGCAGCATGAGCAACTGAAAAAAGTCATCCGATCGCTCACAACCTCATCTGCGATAGATAAGCCTCGTTTGTTCCTCAAGTCATCTGATCTTGTTGACGGCTTTGCAAATCTGTCGACGTCGGACCGTCCTTCAGGAGATGATCCAGGAATGGACGTGGTGACGAAGAGCATGCTTTTGAAACAAAATCCCACATTGCTTTGCCTTCGTTGCGGTAGACGCTCTCAGGTCGGAGGAGAGGTAATAGTCGCAGGACATTTGTCTCCTAGATGGAAAACTTGGGAAAGAATGTGGGCGACGAGGTGTATCTGCGGTGGATCATGGGTAAGCGGCAACGCCTAGCAAGTCCAAACTATCTTGTACCGTATATCCGTGATTATCTATATATCCACGTAATCGTGTTACAGTTTTGCCTCTGCCCTACGCTCGTCTGAGTGAAATTGGCCTAGATACCATAATGCTGCATCCTTGACCTCCCCTACCCATTCTTGCACTACACTCTCCTGGTATACATTTCCATCATAGAATGTACTGAGGTGCAATTGCTTGCGCGAGGTGGTTGCTCCAAGATAAAGCTCGTTTGGTCGACAATGTAGATATCCCCCTGAAGACTCCAACACGATCTTTACTTCATCGTCGCTTGGATCTGGTGCTGGTGGAATGATATACCCAGCTTTCACGGGGTGACTCTGGTTAGACCGCGGGGACAAAGGGTTCGTTGATGGCAAAGGGTATTCCAATGGAACTACTGCATCTAACTGAATATGTCTCAGCTTAAGCCGCATACGTAAGAGAGTTCGTGCTTACATCTCCCATACTTGACCCTCCGTGAGCCAATATCCTGTCCGAGTCATGAAAGACGTTCACGGCTGTACCAGGGTCAGCCTCTGGGCCGCCCTGCCTATGCATCCATTCCAAGGCGACCAGTCTTGAGCGCTCAGCGCGACCTATGTGGGCACCCATGGCAATCTCCTCAAATAATGGGTGTTTAAAGAACTTTCGGGCCTGGGTCTTGATCAAGTTTGCACGGTGCAAAAATCGACTGAAGGTAAGCAGGTCGGCGAATGGCGGTGCCCCGTTGACCAGGCGGAGAGTGGCCGGGTCTTTATTTTTGGTTATGCCAAGAGTCATGAAGGGGAGTTGGTAACAGAAAAAGCTGATGGCTATGAAGACCTCTCCGGCGCCTCCTTTGGCTACCCAATCTTCGTCGAGGTATGGTCGCAGGTTGAGAGGGCCACCAGTGTTCATGGGCTGCTTTTGTCTGTATTCCCATTCTGAAGCGCTGATATCTCCGCGGATAAATCTTCTATACAAGATGCGAGTCATCGCTACTTGAGTGAGGGCCAAGAGAGCATTCCCGAAGGTAATATTATGCCGACGACAATTGGCAACGATATTTGCGGATTGCTCGGGGGTAAATGAAGCTAAAAACATGCATGACTTGGCTGGCGAACGTAGAGTCGTCGTCATGAGTCTACAGGGTATGGTGTGTCCTCCCTTCGTATAGGTCAATTTTTGCCGTGCGATTAAAATGTTGGAAACTCACTTTTATTTTATTCATTCTAACCAGGTATATGGCATACCCGATAGCCTGCACCCACCGGCGCTTTGCAGGGCTAAATTTCCAAGTCTTCTTCCTACATTCTAAGGGGATTACCATTGACAATCTCTCCTCCAAGGACGCGACAGGGGCCTCATTTTTCGACGACAGTGTGTCAAGGAAACATCGTTGTATGCTGGTATTTGAAGTGCCATCAGTAATGCAATGAGCAAGTACAATGTAGACATGCAGCGTGCATGGATCATCCATCGGGCGCAAGATGTAGATGCAGGACAGTAATTCATCTGACAAAGGTCGGAGACCATTCAACATGTCAAGTGGCACCTGTCTCGCCTCTGCTGTAGAAGAGACTGATCCGAAGGTGACCTCTCCATGGTTTAAGCTGGCGACTCGCTTTTCCTCCACGAAGAACTTCTCTATCCCTCCATGAGACCGGATCTGAGCGCAAAGCATGGGGTATCGCCGCTTCAGAGAAAGCCAGGTTCTGATGATGTTGGCATCAGAGAAGATGTCTTCGTCATGCTTGTTCAGCAAACGTAACTGCAAATGCAGGACGCAGTCTGCTGTTCCATTAAATCTGGCGTCGAGCGCAAAACCTATCTCCGTCAAGCCTAAAGGACGAGAGAATTCACGACGGTTGTCTTTGCGCTCGAGCTCAGATACTGTCCAGGTCATTCTGTGGAAGTGGTCTGTCGTAGGGGCGCCTTTCATCGCACCATTTGTGTCCATCCAGGGGCTTATCAAGAGCCGCTGACGGACCTACTCCCGGAGTGCCGCCACTGTCATGTTGTCGTGCTAACCCGCGTAAAACGTGGTGGTGTGTGCATGTGCGCTATCTTAGCTTTGCTTGAGAATATGTGAGGTCAGAAGCGAACACCATATCCGCGGATGGTACTCTGAAATCTGCCAAACGAAGTAGTTACATGTTAGTAACCTCAAAGATCAGTACGTCAACCTTGCTTCAAACGTCAAAAATCTATCGACTTGTACGCTTGCATCGATGGCAACCAAGTTGCGCCGCACGAAGGCTAAAAGGCACTGAGTCCCACACTGCATTTTTTGCGGACCTAAGTATATTCAATCCTCTGGCTGGACCAATTTATCTCAATCGAACGGGTGCACACCAACTTGAACGTACCTACTAGGGCTGACTCAGTTGTTAGACAATTTCATCCCACCAAAAAAAGAACCAAACATTGTAACTGAAATATTTGCCGAGAATTGCATTGCAGACGAGTTCAAAGACGTCGACGCAGTAGTGCTTCAAAGGAATGATTGAAATTAGCAGATACGTGATTGGCTGCGGCGTTTACCTTGTCGGCGTTTGAAAGGCGTAGGCCGAGCGGATCTGTCCATTCCGGGTCCACGCGGACCACATATCACCACAACACCTACCCTGCACACATCGAGCATCCGTCGCTCAAAGTCATGCAGGTTCTTGCAAACACTGCCCGCGAAAACGCGCTGCGCTCCTCCATACGCTCGTTTACCTCGTCTGCTGCGAGATCCCAGGCCGCTCCCCTTGAGAAACCTGTCCTGAACAAGGAATTTAAGATTTATCGCTGGGTAAGTATCTACTATGATGTATTGAAATACGAGGTCTCGATGAGCTAAACCGTATCCTTGTCATAGAACCCAGATGAGCCTGCCAAGAAACCGACGCTGCAGACTTACACCATTGATCTCAACCAAACCGGTCCCATGGTGCGCTCGTGTTTACATACATAACTGCAATTCTGATGTTCGAACCCACTTTGCGCTTTCCCTCTTTACATAGGTTCTTGATGCACTCATCAAAATCAAGAACGAAATCGACCCCACGCTTACCTTCCGCCGTTCGTGCAGAGAGGGTATTTGTGGCTCTTGCGCAATGAACATTGATGGTCAAAATACTCTTGCCTGTCTCTGTCGCATAGATAGAAAGGCGAGCAAGGATACTAAGATTTACCCCCTTCCTCACAGTACGTTCCTCGCCCTCACATCCCCCCTCTAAATCCCCGTGTTACCACTCAACACCTTCGCAATAACAGTGTATATCGTGAAAGACCTGGTTCCCGACATGACACTCTTCTACAAGCAGTACAAGTCCATCAAGCCCTACCTCCAGAACGACAACCCGCCAGAGAAGGGCGAATTTTTGCAATCACAAGAGGACCGTAAGAAGCTTGATGGCCTGTACGAGTGCATTCTCTGCGCATGCTGCTCGACGAGTTGTCCATCGTATTGGTGGAACCAGGATGAATATTTAGGTCCTGCAACGCTGATGCAGGCGTACCGCTGGATTGCTGACTCTCGTGTACGTGGTGGTTCTTTGTCGGGTATATCGTGGGACCTTATTCGCATTTTCGATGACAGGACTCGTATTCTTCCCAGAGAAAGGATCAACTCCAGAACGAGATGAGCATGTACCGTTGCCACACGATTTTCAACTGTACGTTACTTCAGTCGCTTTGTGAGTAGCACGAATACTGATGGTTCACTTCTAGGTGCACGTACATGCCCCAAGGGTCTCAACCCTGCAGCAGCCATTGCGAAGATCAAGCTTGAGCTTGCAGCTGAGTAAACGTATTTTGGTGTTAAAATGGCTTTGTTTGGCGGGAATTATATCTGAATAACTGTTTTCCGCTCCTTGCAATTTGTTATCATGTATTCTCGTCCTCTGCAAATGTGAACTTTCCGCATGCTTCCGTGATAGTCACCGCGCACGAATGTTTCTCACAGACTTGCAGCTATATAAACCATCGACAATCTCCTTCCTTGCGTCTCTCCATTATGAACGCTTTCCCCGTGAATACCGCTGTGCAAGTATTTTAGGGCCTGCCGTTGATGCGTTCAGGTGTTCTATGGGACCTTCATGCTCTATATCTATCATCTTGGTCGTTCCCATTCCCTTGTTTTTGCGGGCACTTGTCTCCAGGCGTGCAATGACGTTAATATTACTAGTCAGACATATACGATATGGAAGGATTCTTGTGATATGATACCATCTACAATAATGAACGTTGATCATTCTCCGGCGCAAATGGCCAGTCCGAGTATCCCGTAGGAGTTAGGTTGCCAGGCAGGTACCACGTCGCCTGGTTGCCCTTTTCAAGCGCGATGTCCTTCAACAGTCGGAATGGAAGGTCGGGCTAAAACGTACGGGCACTCAGCCTCCGTCAAGTCCAGTCCAACTAAACAGACTACTCACGTTTGGTATGAACAACCTTCCGAATGAAACAAGTCCACCCTTCTTGTCTGCTGTTTCAATTGCACTCTTCCGGTCATACCCGTTTGACCTGATGAACGTGCTTCCCTCATATCCTCCCCAGATTTCACGGAGGAAATCGCTGTTGTGCTCGGGACCCTCTGGCTCTACGATGTGGATGTATGCGAGTTTGTGCTTACGGAGCTGCTCAACGAGGTAGGAAAACTGGGGCTTTGGATCCGCCATGCCCATACCTACGTCGAGGATCGGTTAAAAAATCAGATCACCGGTAAGCAGTATTAAACTCACCTTGGAAAGTGCCCCACGGGCTAAACCGGATGCCCGTCCGTTCTGCACCAACGGCCTCCACTATGGCATCTACAACCTCGAGCACAAATCTTGCGCGATTCTCGACACTCCCACCGTATTCGTCCGTGCGGTTGTTGGAGACATCTTGAATGAACTGGTCCAGCAGATAGCCGTTTGCGCCGTGGACTTCAACGCCATCGAAGCCTGCTCGGATGGCATTTCTGGCAGCGGTGACGTAGGCGGGAATGTACTCCTTGATTTCCTCCGTTGTCAGCGCGCGTGGCACTTCCCCTTCTGGCCTTCCAGGGAGGGGAATAGGTGAAGCTGCAACATAGGGACTATTGTTCTCTTTGGCGAGAACGGCCGGTTTTGCAGAGCGGCCAAGTGCCCAAAGCTGTAGATAAATGAATGAACCCTTCTCGTGAACTGCATCTGTTATCTATAGTCCAGGGCACGCGTCAGATATCGTCCAGTCAATTCAACAAGTTACAACACACATTCTTCCACCCCTCCACGTGCGCATCGGTGTATATTCCAGGGACATTGTTAGAACCACCAGCGTTCTGAGATATGAATGTGGCCTCGGTGATGAGAAGAGTGCCAGGGGTTGACCCCCGCTGAGAGTAGTATGCTGCTGCTTGTGGGCCTGGGACGTGATCGTCGTGTGCGCGGAGACGGGTAAGTGGCGCAAGGACGATACGGTGTTGCAAGTTCATGTTGCCTACCCGGATGGGGGAGAAGAGGGCGGAGGTTGAGGTATCTAAGGACATGGTGGTATCAGGATCGATGGTCCTAGGAAGCGTTTATTGAGGTATTTAAACGTCTGATCGAGACTAAGGATGAATGTGTGCCAGCGAGACATCGATGCGCATTGTACATTTTATACATTCCCGTGGCAGACAGAATCCGATGCCGATAGATCTTTGGAAGTACCTGGCGTCTTGACGATGGGGGTGGGTTTGTCAGGACATCAGAGAGTTGACTCAGCAGAAGACAGGCGGTCATACGTAGCATCGCACGTATGTGGAATATACCCGAATTCCCGGAAAGACGTTCACAAGGCTGACTGAAGCATGAGCAATGTCCGTGATCCACGTCGACGATTAGCAATGCTGACATTTGAACAGTCCACAAATCAAAACCTTCAACTAAGAGCGTGTCGATCTAGGTACAGCCACAGTAGATGAAGCTACGATGTGGGATGTCATGATCATCATCAGGCCTGACCGGGCCGAGTTGAACTAAAATCTTATGTAACGTCCTCTGCATAAGCTCAAGTTGCACTTGCACAACTTGAACATCCACTGCACGACCAGTCTTGTAGCGATACTCTACTTTGAGATGCCAAAAGTTTCGTTGCCGCAGCTTCCTCTATCTGGGCTTTTTGCTATCGTAAAACCCTCTGGACCGACGTCAATGTCTGTCATCAACGACATCAAGCAACTGGTCGGTAACTCGCGTTTGTTCGTAGAAGCAGATAAATTGGACAAACGCGGTAAAGGTAAAATACCCACTAGGGGGAAGCGGGCGCGAGAGATAGTGAAGATAGGACAAGGAGGGACTCTCGATCCTCTTGCTGATGGTGTTTTAGGTATAGTCACTTTCCCGGTGCCGTAGACCTTGGAGTCATCTAATCTTTGTTCTCCAGTCGTAGGCGTCGGAAAAGGCACTAAACGTCTCAACGAGTTCTTGGATTGTGTCAAGGTACTTCATCACTTCATGATCAATTATTTTAATATCAGGTTTCACCGAGACGATAGGAATACCGGACAACAGCCCTTTTGGGATGCGAAACTGATACCTACGATAGTGAAGGTAGACGGGTGCGCGTTGCGCCCTGGAGACATGTTACAAAGGAATCTGTAGAGTCTGCATTAAACAAATTCAGAGGGGAGATATCCCAAGCGCCCCCAATGTAAGCCCATCGCTTCCGTTGCACCTTCCTGTTTTCATATCCAGCTTGCTAGTTTCTCTGCACTCAAGATGGAAGGTAGACCGCTGTACGAATATGCTCGAAAAGGCATTCCCCTGCCTCGCCCTATCGAAAAAAGAAAAGTCACTGTGCACTCCTTGGAAATTCTCGAATGGAAAGGAAGTAATCACAATTTTCATTGGCCAGAGAAGGAGTTCACTTTTGACGAGAAGAAAGCCATGGAAAAGGCCTTGGAAGGGGTCGAGGAAAACCCAGTCATCAAAGATGAATTAGAGTCTTCGGAGGGTGACGAGTCTCCGACGGCATTTGTCCTCAGTATGAAGGTGTCTGGAGGGACATATGTACGCTCGATCGTGCATGACCTTGGTCATGCTGTTGGGTCAGCTGCTCATGTCGTAACTTTGACTCGATCTCGACAAGGCCGTTTCGCGCTTGAACCAGCCACCGACTCCGAAGACACAGGCTGCATCTCTTGGGACGTATTTTCTCTAGCTGCCCAATCCGAGGGCGATGCAGATGAAGATGGTTGGACACAATGGGAGCGAGAGGTCATCGATTGCATGGAAATTGTCGATGGCCCCAAACTTCAAAAGTCTCCTTGATATCACAGTGCGTCTTCCCATCGCTACCCCATTCCGGCTCCACTATTCTCTGTTCGCCCCTCAGAGTTGATTTGTCCCTGCAATTCTTCTGCTGATGAACATAGTATCTGCTACGCAGGCAGCTTCTCCTGCATTTATGGCACTGCACACCCGACGAACGGCTAGGGACCAGGCGGGATGCGAGATTGGTTGTTGCAGTCTAAATGAGTAGTTTTGTGCCCAGTCGTTATCACCTCGCAAGGCTACAGTTTTGACACACTCAGGAATTTTGAAAACGTCACTTGATGCAGAGGCGTGGGTCGTCTACCTTTTTTTGCTGGGAGTACTAGTGTTGTTTTCTATGCAGCGCTGTTAGGCCGCCGACACCAAACGAGGTTCCTTCGTCTTGATGGCGTGATGATACCCTTGACGTATAAATATGTCGTGACCTTCGTCATTTCAGTCACCTCAAAAACGGTGTCTTCCATACTTGTGAACTATTGACCACCTTCTGACGGCTGCTTTTACCTGCAGGTGTGTTGCGTATCCTTGGCATTCTGCTTGGCAGTGGAATAGAGGATCACATACGGTCATGTGTGATCACTCGAGCTCTTAGTTTCACAGATGGGGGTCCAGGTGACTTGTCATTACCGCGGGCGCAGTAAATTTCCGAGATCGATGCAAAACGTGCTAGGATGCTTTTGTCCCAATGCCTGTACAGCTGAGTCGTGCATATCCCATAGCCTTGCATGAGGCTATTTCCTAAAGTTATCTCAATTGCTCGATTGGCTTCCCAAATCTACTGTGGAATTAATTATCTTGTCAACGTGATGCGTGCAGGTTTCATCTAAACTGATGGCGCATGTTTTGGGTGGTGTTAATTCTCCGCGAGAATCGTGAGTAGCGAAATCATCCCTGCAAGTCCCCGCACTACATGATTAATTTATAGGAGTTCTTTCAGTGTCCGGCCTCGGGCCGCCCGACCCGGAAACGCCTGTCAGCTGCCTTGGCTCCTCAACACAATATCATCTATTACAATTCTTTACTACCGACAAAAAGACCACCCAGACGCCAAGGCCTGTTTTTTCCTGATTGGCAAGTTGAAATTTGCCAACAACGGTCCGCAAGGAGGAGTGGGGTAGCGCCCAGGCCCGTATCACCCGGGACCACCGCCTGCTTATATACTCGTCGCAACCACGAAATCTGAGTCCTTCGTGTCTCCTTCCTTCACGAACCTCTCTTCATCATGACGCTGATCAATGGTAATCACACATTCACGATACGCCCTTTGAAACCTGGCATCTACGCGCCCATCCCATCCTTCTTCCTTCCCGAGTCCGAAGATCTCGGTCAGTAGCCCTCATGTTTGGAATAGTAACTCGGAGTCGTCGAGAGCAATACTAATCAATCAGTCAGATATTCCCTCTTTTGAGAACCATGTCCTCCGTGTCGCGACTGCCGGAGTTGGACCATTATTATCCGGGTCGATGGGCGAAGCCCACCATTTATCACATGAAGAGCGGGTGACATTGATCAAGACTGCACGGAAGGCACTTGATGGTGCGGGGTTAGTGAATGTACCAGTCATCACTGGAATTGGTGCTGGCAGCACTCGCGAGACGATAGAATTAGCAAATGAAGCTGCTGCTGCCGGCGCTGACTATGCCATTGCTATCGCCAGTGGTTACTTTGCGGGTGCACTTTCTGGGAACAAGAAGGCATTGAAAGCCTTTTGGCAAGAAGTTAGCTCTAAGAGCCCCATACCCGTCATGATCTACAATTGTCCGTGTCTTATTTTGCCTCTATTTCAACAGCAGGTACCTGACAGTTCTTTTAGACCCTGGAGCCAGCGGAGGGATCAATTTAGACTCGGACCTTATCACAGAGCTCGCCATCGATTGTCCGAATATCTGCGGTGTCAAACTCACGTGAGTTCCTCATCAATATTGCATGCAAGGCGTACGTTGACCGTGTCAATCAGCTGTGGGGACGTCGGGAAACTCACTCGCATCGCAGCTACAGTATCAGATGCGACGTTCTCGTCGCTTCATCCTCGGACAAACAGAAACGCACCTTTTCTTGTCCTTGGCGGGTTCACTGACTTCATTCTGCCATCCGCATATTCCAATGGCCACGGTGCCATCACTGGTCTAGCAAACGTTGCCCCTGTGCGTGCCCAATTGCTCACAGAATGTCTCTTTGCTAATTCGTGTTTGTTGTGAAGTATGCTATCGTGAAGCTATTCGAGTTATCTGAGGCCTCCAAGGCTGATCCATCCATCCTTCCAGAGGCACAGCGGCTGCAGGGCATCATTGGGCGTGCAGACGCTACCATTGCCAAGGCATCGATTGCAGGGACAAAATATCTTCTCGAGAAACTGTATGGCTATGGTGGACACCCCCGAAGACCCCTTCCGCCTATTGAGCCTGCGGCAGCCGAGGCATTGTGGGAACACTCGCATACGCAAGACCTCGTGCGTCTTGAACGGGAGTTCAGTGGAAAGGCACGCTAAGAGCGAGTTGTTGCTGCAGGGTGGGTGGGGGATGCTATATTATGCGCTGGGTGGCTTTATCGTTCATGCAGACCTTTGATAACGATTTCGATTATAAATTACGGACATCTTGTTGCCTTAGTATCGAAGAACACCTTTTTGTCCGAGTGTTTGTGTGTCGGCAAGAGACGGAGCTGTTCTTTGACGTGGTCGAACAGCGTTCTGCTGTGAGATGATGGCGGCCTTGCACTGTTAAATTCACGCATTTTGGCTGATAACAAGCAAGGAAAGGCGCATGCTCTTGTTGTTATCGTGATTCTGAAGAGTGCTGACGAGGATGAACTGGTGTTTCTGTACCATCGCTGAGCTTCAGATCTGGACGTGGCTATCGTGCATAGATTACTTATCAATGAAGATCCAAAATAAGGAATTGTGGGAAAAATCAGCCTTAGTTTCCGATGATGACTTCTATTTACTTCCGCTATAATATTTAGCTTGTGTTTTATGTAACAACATAGTACACCCCCAGGCCCACTTGTCCAGGACAGCACAGCGCCTCTTCAACCGCTACTATGACCATCCTGGTGTTCAGGCCGCCAGTAGCGAGGCTGGGCTGTCGGCCATTGAATCTCTGTACTTCAAGGCGCGGCAGCCTCCGATCACTCACTTCAGGTTAGAGCTACTTCGTACCAGATTCAGATTTCACTGTAACGGTATGTTATTTACCTGCAGTGCTTCGTTCATTTCACTTGTCATCGCATCATGCGAATGAGTCCAAAACTTCTCCAGATGCACCCAAGGTTTCTGGTATGTGCTTACTCTTCATTTCGGTCGTCTGATGTTCACGCATAAGAACACCAGGCATTCCTTATGCGTCTCTGACAGTTGGAGCACCGCGAGAGATCTTTCCGAACGAGCGTCGGGTATCTCTTACACCACAGAATGTCGCCCTCCTCAAGAAGAAAGGCTTCGTCAACGTTCTTGTCGAGAAACAGGCGGGTGCAGAAGCTCAGTTCCTGGATGAAGAATACGTCGCAGCTGGGGCTACTATCGTGTCTCGAGATGACCTCTTCGGTAGAACGGATATCATGCTCAAAGTTCGGCCGCCATCCATTGATAAAGAAGCCAAGACCTTGAAGGAGGGCAGCACGGTCATTTCGTTCCTATACCCCGCACAGAACAAGGCCGTGGTAGATGCGCTGGCATCACGTAAAGTTAATGCGTTTGCTATGGATATGGTTCCTCGTATTTCCCGTGCTCAGACATTCGATGCCCTCAGGTCAGCCTCAACCATCATGGATCTACACGGATAAACGAGCGTTGACCAATATTCACAGCTCGATGGCCAATATTGCTGGCTACAAGGCTGTCTTAGAGGCATCTAATCATTTTGGAAGATATCTTACAGGTCAAGTTACCGCAGCTGGGTGAGTCTTAAATCTTTCATAATGCATTCAGTATCTGACTGGGATTGTTTTGTTTCTTTAGGAAGGTATGCTACCCACAGCTCGTGTATTTCGTTCCTCTCACACGACCTTAGATTCCACCCGGTAAAGTTCTCGTCATCGGTGCAGGTGTTGCTGGATTGAGTGCCATCGCCACTGTAAGAAGCATCCCACACTTATATATAGTCTCGCTAATGATGTTATTACACAGGCCCGTCGACTTGGTGCTATCGTTCGCGGTTTCGATACACGGTCTGCAGCTCGTGAACAGGTACAGTCCCTCGGCGCTGAATTTTTGGAAGTCTCCATCCAGGAAGAAGGTGGAGGTGCTGGTGGTTATGCGAAGGAAATGTCCCAGGAGTTCATTGACGCTGAGATGGCATTGTTCATGGAACAGTGCAAGGATGTCGACATTGTCATCACTACAGTAAGTGTAGTGCAATTTCCCTTGGTCCTGCTAATGAGTGTTTATAGGCTCTTATTCCCGGTAAAACAGCACCTAAACTCATTCGCAACGACGTAGGAATTCACCACAGATGGATTCGTGGCGTCGCTGACAGTTCATCTTAGATGGTTGCAGCTATGAAACAGGGCTCGGTTATAGTGGATGTCAGTTACCTTTGGCAAATAATCAAAAATTCACTGCTGACCTCAATATGCTTAGATGGCTGCCGAAGCTGGTGGTAACTGCGAAGCGACTGTTCCTGGTCAACTCGTAGTGAAGAATGGCGTAACGATCATAGGTGGGCGCCATTTACCTTGCGTGGTAGATGCAATTTCTCAAGGAAACAAGGTTATACGGACCTTCCCTCACGACTTCCAACGCAATCGTCTACTTTGTACTCGAACAACATCACCAAGTTTTTGTTGTCCATCGGAGAGAATAGCGCTTTCAATATCGATCTTGCTGATGAAGTTGTTCGTGGTTCTGTTGTTGTCCACCAAGGTGCCATTCTCCCTCCTGTGCCCCGACCTGCGCCTCCGGCTGCGCCTCCTGCTCCCAAGGTTGAGGAGAAGAAAGAGATAGTCGCTATCACTCCTTGGCAGAAGACTACTCGAGAGGTAGCTATTGTCACGGCTGGAATGGGTTCCGTAGTAGCTCTTGGCAAGATGACTGGTGCTGCATTCATGAGTAATTTCTTCACGTTCGGCCTTGCGGGTATCGTTGGATACCGAGTCGTTTGGGGTGTCGCTCCCGCTTTGCACTCCCCTCTGATGTCCGTTACCAATGCCATCTCCGGTACGTGTGTTTTCTTTGGGTATGAAGTTGAGCTGAGGGTATTCTAGGCATGGTTGGTGTTGGTGGTCTCTTTGTCATGGGAGGAGGATACCTTCCGGGAACCATTCCTCAGCTATTGGGCGCACTTTCTGTGCTTCTCGCCAGTGTGAATGTCGCCGGTGGTTTTGTTATAACGAAGCGGATGCTTGACATGTTCAAGAGTGAGTTGAATACTTACCGTCTGCTGCTATCGCGGCTTAGCATTGTTCAACAGGACCAACGGACCCTCCTGAATACTCTTGGTTGTATGGTGTGCCAGCTGCCGTGTTTACCGGTGGTTTCTTGGCTGCAGCAAGCACCGGTATGGCGGGTCTCGTGCAGGCGGGCTACCTAACGAGCAGCATGCTTTGCATTGGTGAGCAGTTTTTATTTTTATTTCTAGCTACATCTCACGCTTTACTAGCTTCTCTGTCTGGTTTGGCGTCCCAGGCAACTGCACGACAAGGGAATGTACTGGGTATACTCGGTGTCGGATCAGGCATCCTTGCCTCGCTTTTGGCAGTTGGATTCCCCCCTGCACTGCTTGCCCAGTTCGCTGGTGTTGCTACTGTTGGAGGCACGATCGGTGCCATCATTGGTCGTCGTATCACAGCGACTGAGCTTCCACAAATGGTCGCCGCTCTGCACTCCGTTGTTGGTCTCGCTGCAGTCCTCACCTCCATTGGTAGTGTGCTCGCCGACCCGTCTCATATCTCGATGTTGCACCAGGTCACTGCCTACCTCGGGGTTGTCATCGGTGGTGTCACCTTCACGGGATCCATTGTCGCATTCTTGAAACTCGCTGGAAAGATGGGCTCGAGGCCATTGATGTTGCCCGGACGACACTTCATTAACTCAAGTTTACTTGGAGCAAATGCGTTGACCATGGCTGCGTTTGTTACGGCTGCGCCAACAGTACCTTTGGTTGCCGCAGGATATCTTGGAATCAGCACGCTTCTCAGTTTCATCAAGGGCTTCACGACGACAGCTGCTATCGGTGGTGCTGACATGCGTATGTGTGACTCTAGGCATTTCTGATCTGCTTCTGATCTGCCGCTTGTAGCTGTCGTCATCACTGTCTTGAACGCCTATTCAGGGTTCGCGCTTGTTGCAGAAGGTGAGCGTCAGAGTGGAGATTGAGAAGGTGTTTTGACCTTCGGATAGGCTTCATGCTGGACAATCCCCTCCTTACAACAGTGGGTTCTCTGATCGGTGTCAGTGGTTCAATCCTATCATATATAATGGTACGTGCCGTATATCCGCCCAGTTTTCGAGTGGCTCAACAAATGACTCGTAGTGCGTGGCGATGAACAGATCACTAACGAACGTTCTGTTTGGTGGCATCGGCACTATTTCACCTACCGAGGTTACTAAAATTGAGGGCACTATCACGAAGACGAACGTCGAGGATACGGTTGAAGCTCTTGCTAATGCCGAGAATGTGATCTTGGTAAGCCTTGATGAACCTGTTCGACATCATCGTCCCTAAGTGAAGTCCTAGGTTGTCGGATACGGAATGGCTGTTGCAAAGGCCCAATACCCTATAGCAGAAATCTGCGCTATGCTGAGAGCAAAGGGCATCAACGTGCGTTTCGCCATTCATCCCGTAGCTGGTCGCATGCCTGGTCAGTGCAACGTCTTGTTGGCCGAGGCCTCTGTGCCATACGATATCGTCTTGGAGATGGACGAGATCAATGATGACTTCAACGAGACCGATGTGACGCTTGTCATCGGCGCCAATGATACCGTGAACCCGATCTCCCTCGAGCCTGGTTCACCGATTGCTGGCATGCCTGTTTTGCACGCGTGGAAGAGCAAACAGGTTGTTGTGATGAAAAGAGGGATGTCCAGCGGTTATGGTACGTGATGGATCTCGCATAGTTGGGCGGCCGGCTTATGCGCACTTCTGCAGCTGACGTTCAGAACCCTATGTTTTATATGCCAAACACAAAGATGCTGTTTGGTGATGCTAAAGATACCTGCGATGGTACGTGCAGCAAGACTATTATGGCCTTCTTTCGCTGATTACGTTCCCACTGCAGCTCTCAAGAGAGGCTTGGAGCAGAGACTATGAAGTCGCACGTTCCATATATCAACTAGGGCCTTTTCACGCTTGTATTTCACTCCTTCATATCGCTTTCGAGGTGCCACCACATAAACCACGAGAAAGCTTTCCATGGAGTATTGATTGTAGTATATCACATTGTATATCGTAGGCCAACTATCTACCCGTCGCGCAATCGAATTAGGACAACGGGATGGAGACACGGAATAGAGGATGTAACGTAGAATTTAGCGTCCTGACTATGTCCGAATCTAGCAAGAATGAACCGTCTTTATCTGTAAATAAATTGAAGTGAAGCGTTCCGAACACTCCTCCTGAGAGCGATAACAGCGCCGAAAAAGAGTCCAGCTCAAGCTATGTCCCATTTGCACTCCCTGTACACACTCAGTTCTTGCCCACGTACGTTAGCCTTGACGGGCTTGGGTTCCGCCCTGGCTGGTTGTACAGCCATGTCGCGATAAGAACGATGACAGAGCCAAGGATGAACGTAAACGTAATCTGGAAGTCAAAAAGTGCCACGGATGCTAGGAACGAGATCACGATGCTCAAACTCGTCGCAAAGCCCTTGAGGATATTATCAGAGTATTTGATGACCATGGCAGTGACCAAACCGCCAAACACCTGGATGGCAACCGTAGCCCACGCCCAGGCGCCAAAGTTTGCAAACAACGAACTGATGAGTCCCGTTTCGGATGGGCGCGAGAGGACGATGGGAACAAGGGCAGGAAGGAGGGAGAATGCGGAGAGCTGAACGTTGCGGATCCACAGGTCCGTCTGAGAGT
The DNA here is from genome assembly GCA_002995055.1 of Rhizopogon rudus. NCBI lineage: Eukaryota > Fungi > Basidiomycota > Agaricomycetes > Boletales > Rhizopogonaceae > Rhizopogon > Rhizopogon rudus. The sequence goes on along the minus strand of PVYE01002618.1, from coordinate 30,034 downwards.
TTTTGAGGACCATTTCAAAATAGACGCCTGCCAGGCCGGATGTAAAACATGCGGCAACGACTGCTAGGAATCCCTTGAGGGCATTCATGGAGGCTCCTCGGAACAACAGCGAAGATGCGATCTTGCTCGTGTCGCTCACACCAGTCTGTATCTGGACGACGCCAACTCCAATAGCAAGGAATAGCAGCGCTAGCCATTGGCTGGCGCTTAGCTGCTTTCGCAGGAGTAGAACCGAAAACGCCGCCGTGGAAAGAATTTTCATTTGATAGCTGACTTGGAAAGTTGCGGCTTCTAGATTGGTGGCAGCGACGTATTGCAGGTTATTCTGGATGACTGAAAAAGTACACGACCGAGATTTTAATGGGAGCGCCTTTTGTGGGGCGGCGCAGGGTACATACCATATAGGATGGCGGGTATCGACAACTTCCAGCAGTCTGGAGAGAAAACTTCTCTGCCTAATCGCCGGACGCGTAGGAGAATCTTCGAAGGATGCCAGAAGCGACTGGCAGTAAGTGGTAGCTGTGGGGTGTCGGAGGTGTAAGGTGTTGAACGGTTTATACGGGCGAACGCAATAGCGAGTGATATAGACCCTTTGAGAAGTTCGTTGAGAAGAACGGCTGTTGGCGCAGAATAGGACTGAGAGGGAGGAATGGACACGCGAGAATAGTGCATTATTATCGTTAGAAGAGAATTTTGGACTGCCAATGTTACGAGCCTGTGGACATGAACGGGTCAATCAGGTTGTCCGAGAGTAAAAAGACATGGAACGCGGAAATATTTTGGCAGCAACAAGTCAGGCGGGAAGCACCTGGACGTTTGCAGCACGCTGACTGCGTAGACAGACGCGACACTCACGAAATATACTTCAGTGGAATGCCACGAAAGGAAGGAACAGGCGGAACATCTGCTGGTAATAGTCCTAGCTCTTCGAACTCGATGTCATCGTGGTCATCCTTGGGGTTGAGAGCAAGGCTTTCATGGTGGACAGGGAGGGCGAGCTGGGACATGAGAGTCTAGAGATATGATGGGGTATAAGGGAAGGGGTATTGAGACTAAAGATCTAGAATAACCAGTGGGTGTGCCCAGCAACAGCAGTGGTATAATGATCGTAGTCCGCAGTTGAAGCCTGACAGAATTGGTTTTTTTTCGGGTGTTGCAGTTGCTTGTCCGCAGCAGGAAAGAAAGAACGATAAACTCCAAACCCTCTCACGAATTCCCAACATATAACAACTCCCGGCTCCATCACATGTTGAAGCGCTGTCAGTCCCTGTGTCGATAACAGCGACAGCACCCTAGCCTCACCAGGGCTCAGCACTCAGGCTCAACTAACACAACTGCAGGGGTTAAAATTACAAAGCTACAGTAGGTGACAATACTACTTCCAGAAGTTCCATCTATTACATAGTTTGTCCCCAATTTCATCAAGTCCCCCGACTTTTCCTGTCTCCGTCATACAATCCATAGATACTGTACGTCGGACTGTGGTAGTCCGTATACGCTTCCGGGTTTGTGTGAGCAAGTCCCATCTGTGCAAGCGACGGCAGTAGCGGGGGAGAGGGAACACGAGGCGGTTTGTCTTCCACTCTCTTCTTCATGATCGTCTTTGGTTGGCCCGACTCCATGACACTCGCCCTTTCCTGAGATTGAGGTTCCCGCGTCTCCCTGCCTGCCTCAGAAGGATGTATATTCACCAATGATGCGGGTGCCTTTGACGCCGCCAAGCCCATCATCATCAAGTTTCCATGCGCCGCAGAGCTGGTCGACACCCTGTCATCACTGATAATAGCCCTTGGAACTGGCTTCTTTTGGCTTCGCATGCCTGTGAAGGTGACCTTCTTTGTTTCCCCGATCGTGCTCGTGAAGTTCTCTGGGGACAGCGTTGGATGCGAGGATGGCGGGACAGAATAATCGAGCCCAAGAACAGATATTAGCGCCTGCTCCTCACGGCCTCGATGAGAGTCAGAACATTGCAAACCGTCAGGATAAAGGCCATCGTGTTGTTCGCGGTCCTTTGGAGCCGGACGAGCTGCGGAGGTGCGAGGATATGAGCCAGGCGTGTAGTATGTTGATTTAATGCGCACACGGCCTCCATTCGGCGGCCTTCTCCCGGATTCAGCCAACGCCGGAGTGATCATGTCCGTTCCACCATAAGCAAGATTCCGGTATTGTTCTAGCGAGGAAGCATCCTTGGCATCCGGAGGAGTGATCGTGCTATTGCTTCCACCGCAGTCCTTGGCGTGTTTCATAGCTTGTCCATCGCCTCTTAGAGGTGCTGTGCCATCGATGGCTACGCCCACATTCATCGCAGGCAGCGCGTGTGGGTAATAAGACGTGGAGATTGTGGAGAGCCGAGAGGCAGCATGAGTGGTTGCAAGGGCGGGCTGTAGAGACGCCTGGATCCTCTGCCCGAAGTTATTGTGGCCGAGCGAGCTCTCTTCACTCCTTGATCCTTTCACAGGTTCGCCTGAGGTTGACTTCGTCACTGTGATAGTTGGCGCTGGTTTTTGGAGACCGGAGTGATATTGAGTCCATGTCCAGAGCCCCGTGTTTCGTGCGCCCCTCAGTGAAGGCGAGAATCGCTCCTTGCCTCCAAAAATCGGCGACTCAGATCCTTGACTCTCAAACTGGCCTGGAAAGGCGGCGTCCTGGAGGATGGGAAGAGAGGGTGTTGGGCACTTGCGGCGGCGGGGACGTCTTGCAATCCTTATCGCAATGAGTATGCCCAGTAATATGACACCTCCCAGAACAGAGAGTGCAATTGCTGGAGTTTTCGAAACCAGATGCGAAGGTGCGGGACTTTGTACTTGTGCCGGAGGGGTTGAGCTCGCAGGGGAAAGAGCAGTGGTTATCCCGATAGCATGCACATTTTCCGCGGTTGGTGTTGGCGCAGCGGAAAGCAATGGTGGTAGTGGGATGAACGTTGAGACAGGAGTCGTACTGGTAGACTTGAAAGATGCAGCGTGATACTCCTGGGGCGCAGTAATTGGCGGCGGCGTGAAATATATTGTATCGTCACTTGGTGGAGGAATACCAGTGTCTGGGACAGGGTCTGGCACATTTGTTATTTCGTGTGAGTCGTCACGGTAGACCGTCATGCGAAGGGGCCTCATGGGGGTTGCTTTTGCTTTACTTTTTGCATTGATGTGCGAGGTGGTGGACATAGTGTCTGCGCGGATAGTAGACTTCAAGACATCGGAGCCAACAGAGGAAGATGAAGATAAAAAGCGGCCATTAATTGTTTCGTCCGACATTTGGTATGCGGTCAAGGTTGGCGGCCAGCGCAGAGTCAAAAGTATAGAAATGATTAGACTGGAAATAAGTTGAACCACTGGTTGACGCGTCGAGATCACGTGCACTGATTTCTTACAGGAAAGTAAATAGACGCCAATAGTCTGATAAGGGAAATTGTGGCGGTCGGCGACGTTCAATTAGTTCTATATAATGGACCCTGAGTCGCCCACCGTGACTTCGGGCCCGCTACTACAGCTTCCACTGGGTCCAGACTGGCGCAACTTTTGGCGGACAATTTTCGCGCCCTCGAATCCCAAGTGAATCCACCCTAGTTATTTCGTTCATTCTCATAGACAATCCGTTACTACCACTTCTCCGCACAACCTTTTGACAAGTGTTTTCTGGCTTAGGCAAGGAACATCTACGCGATCTCAACTAACAACTTCCATTAAGCGCATTCTATGGACCTCTTTAACGATCACAGGCACGTCATTCTTACCTACTGAGCCAGATCTTTCATTTATTTTAAAGTGTCTCCATGACGTTTAGTGATTCCGTAGAGTCTCAACCGACCCAACTTCTACAGCATGCACTTACGACAGCAACAAAAACGGTGGAGCACCGTAAAGAGTGGGGTTTGAATGAACAACGCGAACAAGAGGAAGACGGGGACAATATCAGCAAAGACTTTTCGACCGATTCAATCCTTGTTCCGCCCGCACAAGGTTCAACGTTGAACTGGCTCGCTCCAACACAGACGCAGCCACAAGTTGTGCACAAGGAACAAGAAATGGTTGAAGAAGGGGAAGGTTCTCAGAAAGAAAATACTCCGACTTCAAATGAGAACAAGCACGAAAAGGCTGCGCGTACTCGATCGTCGTCCCCACAAACATCTTCTACCAAGCCGATAAAGGGTTCCCATGCCGATTCTTTGAATCCACGTACAGCATCTGGCATTGGAAAGGCAAACGGTGAGCCACCGATCCACCTTTATAGTCTCTGCATTGGATGGTGACCTTATTTTTAGCCACAAAGTCTGTTTCCTTCCAGTCTCCTCGTCAAGCACCAATTGCCCAACCACTTCTCCAACCTACCAAATCCCTCCCTGCAGTACCCACTCGACGCCAGAGATCTCCCTCTCCTCCCTCACAAGATTCCTTTGGTGGCGCAGTATCGCAAGATCCTGCTGCAAATTACATTGCACAAGCTACTCAGGTATTTGAGGTGCCACTTTCTGACCTGGGACACACGGCAAACGATCTCTCCATGGACGACCGCGATGCCCATTCATCCAACTCGCAGGAGGATGAAGGAAATGATTCATGGATGGACAAAATACGACGCGCTTATGAGCAGACGAAATCGGAAGAAGCCAGCGGCAGTGTCCTGGTAGCAGGTACCCCTTCGCAATCGGACGCGTCTCAAGGCTCTTCCCGGAATATAAACTTTCCCCACCCCGATGCATCGCAGCTGCTGAATGATGGTGAGTCTTTTGGTTTGATCGATATTCCCCCCAACCTCATCACTTGTCATTCGGTGCAGAGGACTCACTCGAACCTGTTGGAGCACGACGCGGTCGATACGGGTCGCAGCCAAATACGTCCCAATCATCACTTCTCGTAGCGGAAGATGAGTCCACAGCAGAGAAAAAACCCATGACAATCCCCGAAGAATTGGCGCCCACTCAGCCATCAACTCCAACGCAGAATGACCTCGCCTTCACAGAAGAAATGTACGCCCGAACATTGAGTTCCCGCAGTGCTCGTGCCACTGCTGGAACTACACCAGGACCTCGTAGCCTCCTATCTCTAATCCATCCAGATCAACGGGCGCGTAGACTTCGGCAGATGACTGCGCAGGCGCCCCCAGCGAGTGACAACGCCGCTAGGCAGCCAGTTCAGACGCGACACGCATATGCTGGGACCCAACCGTCAACCTTGGTCGCAGCGCGCCCTTCGGACATGCTGTCTGAGGACAACGACGTGCCTCCGCCAATCAAGCAACCAGCGTCTCGCCGTCATCCCCAGTTACCGCAGCCACGTGCCCGTAGCATACCTCAAGGGTATGATAACCTTGATATCGTGCCTGACTCTGAACCACCTGCACCGAGCACCGCCACGCCGGCAAGAGACCTTAAGTTCGCTCAGTGTCCTAAAAAGCGGCCTTTTCGTCCTCTTAGCCCCATGTCTGAACATGGTTCAGGAGAGATTGTTGCAGACTCTGTGGAGGTACCCGAAAGCAGTCAAGATCTAGAGGGCGATGTTCCTCTAGCTGTCCTTCTGCAGGTCAAGTCAGCAAAATCAGCAGCGGAGCCTGCTCCGGGAAAAGTGCGATCCTCAAGGAGGTTACCACCTCCACCTCCACCCTCTGTTCCGGTGAAGAAGGTGATTGCACAAGCTTCTTTCTTTTCTTACCTAGGGCTTTAACTCACTTGTATAATCCCCAGGTAAAGCCACCCGCAATAAAACCGAAAAGCTCGACTCGCGGGAAGAAGAATGTTAAAAAAGAGTCGGGAGAAATCCCTACTTCTGCTCCTGAGCAGGACCTGCGAGATCCAAGCCCAGTGCCTGAGCGAGTGGCTACCCCTACGGTAGTCCCTCCGCCCGTGAAGAAAGGGGGACGCAAAGGGAAGGCACCTGTTGTACCTGCACGCAAGAGCACTCGTACACGTGCTGCACCCCCTGCGATTGGCAGAAAACGTCAACACTCTTCAGATACTGAAGCCTCTGATGATGGGCCTTGTCAGGACGAGATTCGCTCAACTCCGAAAGCCGCAAAGCAAGAGGAGGAAGAGCTCACTGACGATGAAGACTGTGTGGAGGCTGATCCTGTGCCTGTCGTGCTGAAAGCGACTTCGTCGAGAAAGCGGAGGCGCGTTGAAGATGTCAAGCCTACTCGTGCCCCGTCTAAGGCATCCACTCTTAGCAAAACCTCTGACACCCCTGTGCAATCTACTAAAGCCGCACAACGGCTCCGTCCCATCGCATCTACTAGCCGCGCTCTTGCAACTCAGCCCGCCACTCGGGTATTCGGATTGTGGAAGCAAGACGGCCATTATTATGCGGGCACCGTCTACTCGTTGCAGGCCGGTACTCGATATCTCATCAAGTTTGACGATACCACGCAGGATCAGGTAGATATCACCAAGCTCCGTCGGTGCGAACTGCGGGTCGGAGATGCAGTGATCCTTGTCGAAGAAGACGTTCGTGGTACAGTGGTGGACGTCAGTGAGATGGGAGATGGATTTGTTGGCGTCGAAGTCGACGATGGTTCTGATCTCACGATCTCCAACGCCAAAATTGGAAACATCCGGGTCGCCTCAAGGGTTATTCTGTCACATTGGAAAGACCGCACCCTTAGTGTTGATTCCATCGTTACTGTCGTCCGGCCTAAGCCTCTACAAGCTACGCCTTCGCCCTCGAAGATGTCCCTGATGAGCGCCACTTCTGTTAAGCAGAAGAAGCCATTCGCGAAGACCGGTTTCGTTATGACGCTCACTGTCGGCAACAAGAATCCAGAGAAGATGAAAGACGACGCAATGCTAGCTATCAAACACAACGGAGGCATGGTCATCGACGACTGGTCAAGCATTTTTTCCATGGAGGGTGTACACAGCCTGTCCAACAAACGTTGGACAGCTTCCCAGGAAGACTTCAAGTTCAGGCCGAAGCCTGAGTTTGAGGGTTTGGAGCGTGTTTTCCTCCTGGCCGATGATTGCAATCAGAAACCCAAGTTTTTGGTGGCTCTCGCACTTGGGATACCATGTTTATCTTATGACTGGGTGCAAGATGATCATCTAAACAAGCAAATTTCACCGGTATGGTACGCTCCAGGTTCCTCATTTTTCTGACTGACGACCTCTGTCTAGGATTGGCAAAATCACCTACTTCCTGCTGGATTTTCGGAGCCTTTGAGTGCTCGGGTATCTCAACTTGTTGACTTTGATTGGGGTAACTGCAAGGAACACTTGAGCGACATCATGTCGAATATGGTAGCCTCAAAGCTGTTCTCTGGTAAGACCATTCTTTGCCTTGGCGCGGATTTCGTGCCCTTACCTCCCCGAGGGGGGAGAAAAGTAAGCAGTACATTGATGCTCGTTGTTTTTGTATTCATCGCCTCGCCCAGGGTGGTGCGGATACTGCGAATGAAGCGAGCCGGGTCGTTCCTTGGATTATCATTTGCATGGGTGCCTCTCGCGTAGAAGCGGTGACTGAGGTCAAATTTGCCTCCAAAGATCTTTCCGCGTATGACTATGTTGTCATTAAGGAGTTCTACGAGCGTCCCAAGGACCTTCCCGAAGACGACGACATAACAGTTGCTCATGTTCCATGGGTGAAGGATTGTCTTATTGCTGGAAGGCTGTTGCCTTTCGTCGATGCTTGAAACTGGATATCCTCATAGCATCCTAATCTATTTCTCGCGTTTTATGCTTCAGTCTTGTTTGCTTATAACGTACTTGCTACCACCCTTCTGGAATAATTATAGTGAACTTGATGCTCAACGTTTCATGTGATCTATGCTCACATGATCGCCGTTTTGACAAAAAATACTTACGATCCCCTGTAACCTCCTGTAAAACAAATGATAGCTATAGTATGGGAGTTCAGAACGACATAGCTCATAGACCAACCATAAAGAAAGAAAGCCCAGAAATTTGACCGCGTCTCTGCGCCGACGCACTTTATTTGCGTGTCCTATAAACGTTGCTTCCCCAGATTTGGCCACAAATGGAAGTAGTTTCCCACATCGTTCACTCTTGAAGCAACTTGGGTCTTACATACTACGCTTGAGACATCCATGAGCGACGCAGAGTACGAAGTCGGTAAGTCCCACTTTGTTGCCACAATTCTATGATGGTAGTCATTATGTCCCAGAGTCTGTCACAAAGGCGCGCGTAGATGCGAAACGGGGGAAGAAAATCATCTGGGTAAGCAGTTCTCGCCGTCGGACAGCGTTGTTTCAGTCTGCAGTCTAAATATCTGGTCGAAACAGAAATATTATGTGAAAGTGAGTACATAGCGCATAAGAGAGCTACACTTTGCTCAACTAACGCGTCGTCGCAGTGGAAAGGGTACAACTGTGACGAAAATACGTAGGGTTTTATTCCGCTTTGCTGTTTTGTTCCCTTGCTTATTTACCGTACACATAGCTGGGAACCCGATAAATCATTTACGAGCGGCTCGAAGCATTTCATCAAGACGTTTTGGGCGAATGCTCTAACCCGCGGCAGAGACCATACAGACCCGAGCAATTTCGAGAAAGGGGAAGAGGTTTACACTGCAGGTACGCTGCATGTTCCTTTAGAATAAGCATGCACGTCTAATGGTCTATTATGATAGAAGCGACTGCACACCTTGAAAACAATGATAGTAGCCCCAAACCACAGGAGTTACCTTTTGAGAGATCCGAAGATGCTGCCTCCGATGATGAACTCTTGACCTCCAAAAAGCGGCGGATACGTCAAAAGCCCGCTGGAGAGCCCAAGGCCAAGCGCAAGCGCCAGTCAGAACCTCTCCTCACTCGTAGTGCTACCGTTCAACGAGAGAGGGTATTTGGGCCAAAAAGCAAGGCCATGTCACCAAAATCGAGGAAACAAAGGCGTGTTTCATCCCCAGGGCCCAGTAACGTTGAGGCCAAACACCGACTTTCCCTAACTAATATGACCGATACGGACGCTGTGGGGGAGCTTGACACAGATGTATTTGGAGAGGCGAAAGAGGTAGAAGATGAGCTGATGCTGATGAGCCCAGACGGTCATAATACTCCAGACATCCCAGAATCCCATGCTGGTCCCTCCAAGGTCGATGGGACGACGGTGGTGTTCCAGGATCTCAAAAGATACTCGCCAGATTTCCAGAACACTATCGAAGTCACTCAAGTGGTGACGGAAGATGAAATCCATCCTGTCGACGAGGATCGTAGCTCTCCTGATCCCCTTTTCGACTCTCCTTCGGAGCTAGGGAACCGGGAAAGGTCTCAGTCTTCCGCTGAGCCAACGATGCCTTTTCATCGTGCTCGGGTGGCTAAGCCTCTGGTCCAATTAATCGATACTCCGCAGTTAGTCAAGAATCCAGAGGTTGCCATCTCCGCAAAGGCACGCTTAATGTCTCGCCAATCTTCGAGCTCAAGCCAGGATGCTAGCAGCAGTAACGGAATTTCCAAGATGCGACCTAAACCTGGTCCTGGTCGATCTTTTGCAGGTACCTTAGGCAAGAATCGAAGCTCCTTGTTGACAGCTGGGAAGGGCGGCCTAACTAGCTTGAAGGGTCGCTTCAAGCCGACGAAGGATGTAAAGGAAGAAATAGAGCCGATTGAAGATGCCCCATCGCCGTCTCATGTTATAGAGCGTGGTGTCGCCATCACATCCTGGAGCGACGAAGATGCTGCGGGCGAGACGGACCACGAGCACCAAGAAATGGGACCTTTAGCCGAGCAGACGGAGGCTGCGTCTACTCATGATCCCATTCATACATCGGTTCTCTCCGGTCGTGAATTGTTGGAGATAGCAGGTTTGCAGCCAGACGCAGACATGCTGTCTGACTTCGAAGATGCGAACGTCCAACGGCCGCCTCAGCCCGCAAAAGCATCGGTTCTCGCCGGTCGTGAATTGTCGGAGATAGCAGGTTTGCAGCCCTTCGAAGATGCGAACGTCCAACAGCCGCCTCAGCCCGCAAATACATCGGTTTCCTCCGCTCGTGAATTGTTGGAGATAGCAGGTTTGCAACCAGACGCAGAAGACAAAGCAGCAGAAACGAGGTACGATCATGTCACGGAATGCAACCTGACCTAGCTTCAACTATGTGTGTTTTTCTAGTCTTGCAGAAGCTACAGAGCACCTATTCCCGTCTGTGCAGACTACGAGTTCGATGCTGCCTACTAGGACCTCGTCATGGAAGACTTCGAAAGACAACACCATCTTTGGACGAATGTGCGACTTTGTTTTTTATTTTCACACAGGTACCATCTCACTGCTGCGCAGGTATAAAATACAGGAACCGGTGCAGGGGCCCCCTAACGGCAATGAGTTTGTGTATGAATTCCGGACAATTCTGCCAATCTAACCGTATTACTAGAGCCGTCCCCACATTCAAGCTCAACCTGATTGCCAATGTGTCCGTTCCGCTCGTGTTGAAGGATCTCAAGAACATGAAAGGAGTTTCATTGACCGACATATCTACTGACAAGTCACTAGGCGGTCAAGTGGGCTCGTTCTACCTATCAGAAGATGCAGTCAGAATTGTTAGCACTTTCTCAGGCCTCGGCAGTGCAAGAGTTGTACCCGACCCCTCCGCAGACGAGAGCCAAAAGGGGCACTTTGACGTATTTCAACGACGTCTGAAGTCAGGCCAGATAGCAAGTAGATTCCTTTTACATCGTGTTGCTTAGGCTTATACTATCTTATTTTTTTCTCAGTTTGTTGCCAAGGCTGGGAAAGAGTTGCTCACGTTCTTTAGCTCGCAGAATGTGGAAATTACAGAGAAGCTTGCTCCGCCACCAGTACTGATAGGTCTTGCAAACATGGTGCTCTTAATGCGCGTCCAGATCACCGACCGCAATGGGTATGCGAACGCTGTCATGCAAAGCTCTGTGGTGTAGAGCAATTTCTATTAATCACGATTTTGACATATATGCACTTTTGAATACCCTACGCAACACTATGCACTTACAGTTACTTACAGTCGTGATGTGTCCAAACACAACCAAATCTTGACATAATTCTGAAAGCTTCCCCTCGTTAGATTATGCCATAGCACTGCTGCATGCAATATGCAACCCCGAAGAGCTCAGAAGCGGTCAGCAACATCCAGCGCAGACGCATCAACATCACAAATATCCTCGCATGCTCCAAAAAAGACACGTTTCGTTGAGCCTGATGAGGATCCGGTGAACTTCGCGGAGGAAGTTGACTCTGCGCTTGAGAATCCTTCAGCCAAGCGAAAAGGACGGGTTAAGAATGAGGGATATGAGTCGGATTCAAGTGATGATGGAGAGGGAGTGGTACTGAGCAGAAGGAAGGACGCGGATGGGGAAGCGGCAGAGGATGATGACGACATGTTTGCGATGGCAGAGAAGGAAGAGAAGAAAGACGAGGTAACGGGGAAGAAGAAGGAAGAGTTCCTGCGTCTGGGGGACATCGAAGGGCAGGAATTCAACGAAGAGGATGAAGACGAAGAATCAGATCTCGAAGATGAGCCTGAAGACCAGGATGAACTAGAACGACGGAAGAAGGCTGGCATGGGATACGAACTGTCTTCGTTCAATATGCGGGAGGAGATGGAAGAAGGCAAATTTGCCGCCGATGGCACGTATGTCCGGTCATTTGACGCGCACGCCGTACATGATCGGTGGATGGATGATTTGGACGAGAAGGAAATCAAACTAGCGCGTCGGAGGAAGCGACAACAAGAGCGAATACAAAGAGAAAAGATCAAGGCGGAGGAGAGGGAGCTTGAACAAAGTGGTGGAAAGGGTGCATGGGAGCTGCAGCTCGTTGGAATGCTCAAGAAAGGAGAAACGGTCCTTGATGCACTCCAACGACTAGGTACCAAGTCAAAGCAGAATTCGCGTTCAACCAAGTATGTCATCAAGAATGAATTTTCAGCAGCAGCTGATCCGAGCGCCTGCTTTGCAGAAAAGTCAATGGAAAAGTCAAAGATGATGCTGCGATGGCTGTAGACAAGGCAGTGGAGAAACCTAAGGGTCTCTCCGATATTGACATGATTACCCATCTTGCATCCAACCTTATGTCGCTCGGTGACACCGACATCTACTCTCGATCATACGAGGAACTCGTCCGCTCAGTGCGCTCCAGCGGAGATGTGGAACCTAACTGGGTGCCTCCATCAGCCGACATCATGTACGAGTTCAAGTGGGACATCCCTGGGCAGTCTAGTGGGGATGTATTTGGGCCCTTTAATGAAGAACAGATGAAGACGTGGCTTACACCGACATACTTTGGCGAAGCAGGGGAGAAGGTCAAAGTGAGGAAAGTTGGAGGCGATTGGGGCGATTGGGACGATATTCTTGCATAGCAGATATATAACCGCATTTCTGTCTTATCGCTACTATTACTGTGTACTTTGAGGTTCGTTCTTGCATTAGTTCTGTAGTAATACATATGATCATGCATGTATGCTGCGAGTAGTGTTACAGGTGGTGAATAATAACGAATGTCCATGACACCAAACGACAGTCAACCATAAAAAACCCTGGTATCTTCTAGTGACTAATATACTGGAAAACGAAAGAGACCTCAGACAAGCCTACTTCAGCTCGGAGTAGGTCGTCATGATTACTCTGTAGCTCCTCATTGGTATAATGATTCCACCTGTGCAAAAAGGTTAACAAGGTGTGTATCCATTTTGAGACGCAGACTTACGTGCTAGCATCTCCGTACAACAATGCAGGGGATTTTATAACTTGTTTTCCGTTCTTACAGCGTTTGCACTTGAAGGTATCGTGGGTATCGCAAATTGTGGTCTCGTTGAATGTGAACAACTGCCTGAGGGACTCGACCGAGAAATGCCGTTCAGCGTCTTCCTTCTCATCGACAACAGCAGAAGATAGTGCTTGTTTTGATGCTTGACGTTGGAATATCTTCTCCTCAATCGTTCCCGTTGAGATAAATCGATAGACAAAGCCTATGACAATGGTCGTCAGTGATAGTCTACCAAATGACGCACGCTAGGCTTACATTCTTTCTTCTGGCCATCACGCCATACACGTGCAAGAGCCTGCTGATCGGCAGCAGGGTTCCAGTCTGCACAGATCTTTATTAGTTTAAGGCTAATCAGGGTATCAAACATGCTAACCAGGGTCAAAGAGGATCAATCTGTTGGCACCTATAAGATTGATACCACACCCTCCCGCTTTGCTACTTAGGAGAAAAATAAATTCCTTCCCGCTAGGATCATTGAATTGATCGACAAGCTTCTGGCGCTTGCTGATTGTCATGGTCCCATCAAGACGAAAGAAGCCGTACCTGATTTATACGTCAACACAAGAAACATCGTCAAACTTCATAGACATACTTTTTGCTCCGACACAGCTTCTCGAATAAGTCAAGTGTCTGCGTGTAATTGCTAATGAGCACAATTTTGTCGTTGGTAGTCGTCTTGAGCCGATGTAGGAACCGCTCGAGGACCAGAAATTTACCTCCCCAGTCACACCGCACGGTCTGGTTCCTGCCTTTGTCGCGCCCCGTAGCGCCGGCGCCTCCAAAGCCTTCGGGGAGAAGTTGTTCCGAACCGTGGAGGTCGGAGGGGAGGTTGAGCAGTTCAGGATGGTTACACAGCTTCTTGAGAATATTGATTGCCTTCAACGGCTGGGAGTCTGTGCCGCGTAGCAGTGCCTTGATCTCGGGCGAGGAGATGAAAAGGCGATATAAGGCAAGCTGAAAGTCAGAAAGGCCACAGAATACCACGTGCTCGTACTTGACCGGCACTACAAAGTAGTTGTAGCAAGTAGCAAAAGTACAACAAGGACTGACTCACGGTATTTAGACAATAGGTCGTTTGTCCGGCGAATGATGAATTTTGTGACAAGACCACCGAGTTCCTTGAGTTTTTTCTCGCACTGAGCTTGTACATCTGCGCTGGCACTCGCATCGCGGCCACGAATAATGGCGTTCTCGAAGTTTTTACGGAAGTTATCTCGGGAACCGAGGAAATCAGGATTTGCGAAGTTGAGGAGGGAGAAATATTCCGAGAGATCATTCTGGATGGGAGTTCCGGTAAGAATGACTCGTCTCTTGACGTTAAGCGAATTCAAGGCTTGGAATGTCTGATTGCCTTAGGAAATAGACTTTTATTAGTGCTCCGATTCAGTTCCGTGAAATACGTGAGTCTACCAGAATTCTTCAACCTGTGTCCCTCGTCGCAGAGCAGGAGGCCAATACTACAGTTGGCCAGAAGTGCGGTGAGAGTACGAAGGGTTTCATACGAGACGATCATCACTACCGGAAAAAAAACATGAGCTTCAGACAGTCACCATCAAGGTCGACGGCAAACCTGGCTGTGTAACATTCCGACCCTTGGCTTCCACCCATCGTACGATCTTCTCGTGGAGTTCACCTCTGCCGCCTTTACCATCCACTGCAAGCTCTGAAATGGCATCCTTCCCTAGCCACTTGACTAAGAGGAGTTGAAGGGCGTTTCAGAAGACCTGAATGAAGCATAACACACCAAGTTCATTCGCCCAGTTTTTTACCAGACTAGAAGGGCATGCTATGATGCACTTCTCTATGGTAGGCTTGCCCGCGTGAGGGGACTGCTTGAGCAAGGTCCATAACAAAGCTATACACTGGAGGGTCTTGCCAAGACCCATTTCATCGGCCATGATGCAACCGTACTGGTTGTCTACCATCATTCCGGTCGTACATTTGTACAAGAACTGCGTGTCAGAAGTGAGTACAGGAGAAAGGGCGGAGAGTAAATGCCCACCTTAACACCTTCAACCTGATGTGGACGGAGAACCTTTACGAGTCTAGGGTCAATAACCACAGGCACTTTCTCTGCCTTCTCTTTCTGGTTCTTGCCTTCGCCCAAAAGCGTTCGCAGGTTCTTGTGTGGATTGTACATCCCTGCTGTCTTCTCTTGTGCTTCCTTGGCTGCCTTTTCCCTAGCTTCCTCCTTCTCTCTTTCCTTCTTCTCTTCGTCCGTTTCGCGGTCGTCAATCGTAGGGTCGTAGAGGACAATGGCATGGTCCTCCATTGGATCATGTAATGGACGAGGGAGGATCTTGGCCAGTGGACGAATGCCCAGAGATACGTTGCTAGGTAAGATATATACCTTCTCCCCGCTAGTGTTTGTCATAGTAGGCATTGAGAACCTGCGCAGCATATCGAACGGTTTGGGCTTGTACACCGGATAGGTCTTGATGGCAGCTTTTAACTCTTCCTCGTTATTATAAGTTCCATCCTTGTCTCCTTTCTTCTTTTTCTTCTTTCTCGCATCGTCATCTTCGCTGTCGTCATCATCACCAACCGCGTCTTTGTACGAAACTCGCTTGCGCTTCCGTTGAGGCTGAACGCGCTCGGAAGCATTGACGAGAGTTGGGGGTTTGAATGGCTTGTTTACGCGCGTGCTCTCTTGTAGCCTATCTACGGGTTTCCCATCTGAAGTCGTTGGGGTGCGCCGCAGCATAAACATGCTGGATGGAAGTGAAGAATGAGAGTCTGAGCTTTCAATCAAGGCACAGTGACGCGACGCGTACATTGTCAGCGGTCACCTGACCAGACAAACAAGCGTCGCTAATTATATCATGTAACTTGCCTCCGCCGTCGTGACAATGGAAATGTGGAAGCGGTCTTCATCTCCAGAGGAAACCTGGAGCGACGCGGAAGGTGGGAATGAGAATGGAGAGTGGCCCGTTAAGGGGATTGTAGGCGAGGAGATCAATCCTGATGGCACCTCAGTGTAAGTTTGACTTGGATCCCCTCCGAGTTTCCCTGTTCACAAGTCTACCAGTTATGAAGTAGGTATCTTAACTAGCAATTTGCACTTGATCCGTGCTTAACACCATCAGGTGAGATGGGGAAACTGGTTCCGAAAGGATGGCACGAACACGACCTGGCAAACTGAAATACCGGATCGCGCCGATCTGGTCCATCGCTGGAAACGACAGCAGAGGTCAAAGCGCAATTCCATGGCTCAAGAGGGTCTGTACATCGAAGTAGCCTGGCCAGATGACGATGTACATAACCGCTTCACCTTTCTGCGCGCGCAAGCATACGAGGAGAAGAAACTCAGGCAGCCTGGTGTCCCGTCAGCAGCCGACTGGGACAAGGAAATAGATCTCGCGCGCAGACGCACAGATGAGCCCGACGCCGAAGATGGTAATGCGGCGTCTCGCCTTCGTGTTCGCCGAGATACCTCACGTTCCACCGTATCATCTGATTCACCACGCCCGACCTCAGTCAAACGCACTCGTGGAAGGACTCCGTTTGGTACTCCATCTTCTTCGTCTGGGAGAGACGTAACAGAAGGCTCCAAGAAAATTACCACAAGGATATCTGTCAAATCTGGGCAGGCCAGCACCTCAGCATGGTCATCGAAAAGTTCGTCATCAGATGTGAAAGGCGACATTATGTTTGTACGCCCCATGGAACCTTTGTGAGTTTTACTTCTTGCTTGTTAGGGTTATCTCATCGAGGTATCGCAGGCACGGGAGAGCACTCTTACTGAGTAACTGGAACAGAGCAACAATGGGAGTTGGTGCTGCTGCCATACGTATCTCGAGTGCAATCACAGATGCCGAGATTGGGCAACATCTAGAGAAGTTTAAATACATGGAAAGAAAATATTACTTGTAGGCCTTATCATTTCTCATTCCTCGCTTATTGATCTTTTTTCATCCATATAACAGTGGTGATCCAGAACTCCAGTCAATTTTTGAAGTGGATAAGGGGGCATTTCTCGCTTGTACCTGCAAAAGGTGTAACAGACCATCTCATTGCCAATGTCAGGCAGAATCGGAAGTCGTGAATGAAAGATTGCATAATAAGACATATGCCTACAACGAGGTAAGTACCTCTTTTTGCTACGGGACGTGCTGGCAACTTGTGTAGGGACTCTTCTCATTTTGTGCGTCGCAAGGAGTTGAGGTGATCGAGTGCAACAAGGTACGGCCTTATCTGAGGTGATAACCTATGGCACTAAAACTACTACAGTCCTGTACATGCGGCCCAACGTGCGGTAATCGCGTGGCTCAGAAACCTCGTGATACCCCAATCGAGATCTTCAAGACGAGACAGTGCGGCTGGGGCGCGCGCTCTACCGTTAGACTACCAAGAGGAAAGGTTTTGGGAATATACACAGGGTTCGTATGGCTATGACTTCTCCCACATTTACTGAGGCCTTCGATGCAGGAGGCTGCTGTTAGTTCTTTCTGTCCTTGCTTCTGCATATCTTCATTTACTTTCATAGACGTCGGGAGGATGTAGACAATCTTCCTGCGGAGCACATTGGTTACGTTTTCGATCTTGATGGCACAGAGATCCGTGGGCAACAGAATGCAGGGCCGAAATTCTCAGTCGATTCTTACGACTACGGTATGTCAGGATCTTTCATGCGCACGAGTTTGATTCCATTTATCTCTCTAGGCAACTGGACGCGCTTCATCAAGTGAGTCGAAACAAGCTACTCCAGAGATGAATTTTAATTATTTGACGTGCAGTCACTCGTGCGCCCCCAACATGAAGGTTTATTCCGTCGTCTTCGATACCATCCAAGAGGTATTTGCATTACCACATGGAATTTTTACTTTCGCTTGAGATCTTGATTTTAGGTAAACATGCCTTACATAGCGTTTGTTGCTGTTCGAGATATACCCGCCGGAGAGGAGCTCACTATTGATTATGACCCAAGCGCTGCGGAAGAAATTTCTGCAGGCACTCGAAAAGAAAAGCGAAAAATGTCGTCCACGGCACTGTTATGCAAGTGCGGTGCCAGACTGTGTAGAGGATGGATCAAGCAATGAGTCGCTGTAAGTTTTGTACAAATCTTTTTTTCCCTATATATAACCAGAGGAATGATAGGAACCGGTCGTGATGAAGACATTATTCTGGTACTGATATCTTATATACTTTGAACCGAAATCCCATGTACGGAGTTGACGACGAGCATAATGATAGCGTATGTCTCCTGTAAGTCGTTCCTTGTGTATCAGGGGCGGGACAAGCAGTGTGGCAGATTGAGTGCATCAATTACGACGGAGAAGAGTTCAGTGGGGCACATGATGCCTTCAGTGAGATCTGAAGTAGATTCAAGTATCTTCTCACTGGCCTCGAACAAGCCATGGCAGTTTCTTTATGGCCCGTTGCCATATCAGCATTGGAGCCTGTAGCCACAATGTCGAGCGCTTGGCTCGATCGATAGACTGACATCTGTGACATACGATGTAGCCGCAACCGGAACGTTGAATACAATGTTCTGATGTTGTCCCAGACAACTAGGAATGCATGTGTGCTTGCGAGGTGAACGATTTGTGCTACGCATTCACTCTCATCTTCCTAATGGTGAGTTGGGCTTTCCTATACGAGGAGCCTAGAGGATCTTGAAGCCCTGCAAGCGAAGAGATAAACACATATGACCGGCTGGAATTCGCTTCAGTGTCATGACGAGCGATTATGCCAGTATGCAAAGCACGGCTGCGACTCGGATGACCTAGCACGAGGTTTAGTTAGTTTAAATACGAGAGCAACCTGATAGATCACGGACTCGTTGTCGTCAAATTGGTCTAGTAGTAAGGGAGGCAGCATGCAAGTTTCATGCATCTTGTTGTCGGACACCGGAACTTATTACGAGGGATCATGTACTACTTATAGGCGAGCTTAAATCAATGGTCCCATGAGCCGGCATTGTGTGAACCAAGCGCTAGCACAGGCTGTCGTAACCAACTCCTCCGATTCCTTGAACCTCCAAGTTCTGGAGTGAGCATGTTCCTTTCAGCGAAATTCAGCGAGTTGCTCGGATACCTCTCTATGGGGTGTTGGCTCGGTGCCCAGTTCCCGTGAGCGATCAGTTATCCAACGTTCATGGTGGTTGTTAACGCCATCGTAGACAAGTTATAGAGAATTACAAGCGGCAGTCGTGCGAGGGCCTTTCGCTTCCGTTCCTATGTAACTGGCTACTGGGTGCGAGTTATCCTAAGCGATTAGTTTGGTCTTCCAACTGACATTACTCCCCCCCCCCTTGGACAGGCGACTTTTCAAACTTAATTGGTTGTCTGCTCACCCACCAGCTTCCCTTCCAGGTGAGCTAGTACAGTTCATGTTGTGTTTTCATTTAGTAACTTGCTTTTTAAGACTTACCTTGCAACCTACTTTTCCATAGTAGATTGCTCGTTACTAGCTCAGTACTACTACTACTACAATGGAGCACCAGCAATACCAGTCGAAGTGTACGGACGGTCGCGATCACGAACACTCTCCACTGCTCGTCGACTCTCATTAGACACATCACACTATCGCACGTTATCGGTAGTCGCGGGCAGTGTTGCTGCAGCTGCAGCGCTTGCCGCATATCCCGAATCACACCGAGTCTCACGAAAGTATCCTGCAGATCAACCCCTTGACGAGACAGGACTCCGAGTATCTGAAGAAGCGCAGGATGAGGTTGATGATGCGGTCTTGTCGGCACTCTCAGATAGCTTCCATTCTGGGCGGAAACGTGTTTCGTGGAGCCAAGAACGCCGCGACCACCAGTCGAGTGTTCGAAGTCAGCTGCCTCCGGTCCTTCCTAGATCACTTCAAATAACGTCTCCTCAGCGTGAGTCTGCTGCGTCAGTAGCCCGTGGTCGTCCGGAGCAGCGTGAAGCAGATGTGGTCGAGGTTGAGCAAGCCGACTCGCGTGCGGCGAGCGCCCATAGAGCCAGCTCTCGCGCGAGTCGACGCGGGGCGAGCATGGTCTTACTTGGAGTTGGAGTGCTGTTTAGTGTCGGAGCTCTAACCAATACCCGCTCCAGGTCTTTGGCAGAGAGGGGCAACAGCGTCGGACTGGTACTGGCGAACGAGGCTATTATACCACATTCAATGACAGTGTCCTCCGTCCAGGAAGCAGCCTACCTTGATTCACCACTGGATGCTGGAGTTGTGGCTGTGGAACTCCCTTCGACACTTAGCCAGGACGAGCTGCGATCTCAATCACAAGACCCGCCCTCGGCGGAACGTATCATTGGACGAATGTTCGCCTGGCTGTGTACTTCGTTATATTTGACATCTCGTCTTCCTCAAATATGGAAGAACGTGAGTCTACCTTCTTCGCTCTTGTTTGGGATAATCTTTTTCTAATTGGCTTTTCCAGTACGTCAGGAAGTCTGTCGAAGGACTTTCCGTGTATCTCTTTGTCTTTGCTTTCCTCGGCAACTTTTTCTACGTTTGCTCCATATTAACATCTCCTGAGGCGCACACGCCTCCACCTGCATCAACTGAATTTTTTAAGGAGAGCATCCCGTACGTGCACTGTCTTTATTCTTGTCATCTCGTGCATTGATGACCACGTAGATACCTACTTGGAAGTGGCGGCACATTGATGTTCGATATCACTATTGTGTCTCAAGCCTTCATCTACCGAGGGAAGCATCCACGTCGGCGAGGACGTGGTAACTCTATTGTACATAGTGCTGCTCTCGCTGAAGAGCACGCTGGTTTGTTGGGAGGGGATGTTCTTGCTGGTTCATACCACGGTGGTAGAAGTGCAAGTGTTGTGCCGCACTCCAGGAGCAGGACCTCTGGTGCACGCCCGAATTAGGACTGTAATTGCGTAGTGCCCCAATCTTGATTATATTGCCATTGGCCAACATTCGAGCGTGGAGAGTGTGTGAAGTGACTCGGTCAGACCATTGAGGCAGCGCATAAATTGTGGCACGTGCTGCATACTTACCACAAGCAGTCACTTGTGCCCTTTCATGTCTTCCACCAGGAGCCCAGCGCATAAGTTGTGTATTCCGTCTCCACCAGTTAATAATCACCAATTCGCAGAACCGCGACCTGATCATCTCGTGCGTCTGAATTCACAAGCAGTTCTTTGCCATAGTGACTGATTGCTTTTCCCTGCAGCGTGCATTCGTATTCGATTACCTCTGCCACAACTGTTACACCGAAACTGCACAAGCATTCGCAAGAGATACCGCCGTGAGACACCTCAATAAGGATGGAGACGAAATAACGTCGTCCGACAGAAGGTGGCAAGGGACGTCAACAGACCTGACGAAAGAAGGACTACGGAAGATACGGCTTCGTGAAGGTGCAGTGACCTGTTGTCTGAATTGAGTCCATTAATTTTAATCACGCTGTCCAGAAATAAGAACAGAAATCCTTTCGGGTCGAATAGATGAGGCTACTGCCCTCCTTGATGAGCACTTTCCCAATGTCCTTGCCTCGTCAAGCGTATCATCCTTGGAACCGCCGTCTCCCGTCGACTCTTCCCATGACCGTATAGAGTACGCCTTCCGTACCGTCTTGGATCCAACGCTCTTATCGCTTAACCTCCGTATTCACGCTTTCATCGAGGCATGCCGCACAATCCCCCTTCCCTATACTCCGCGTCATCGGAGTACACAAGTTGAAACACCTAAACGGATGAATCTTTCTTCTGACCTTATGATGAATGAACGGTATCAGACCGAGCTTCTACTGCATGGGCAGAAGCTCTACGCCTCCGTAGAACTTTTACGGAAACAAGAAGATCGGGCGACGTATTTGAAGGAGCTAGTGAACGTCTGCGGCCTTCTCGCTTACAAGGTGCCAGAGCTCAGCCCGATGTCAAAATATCTCGACCAGGCAAGGCGAGAAAGTGTTGCGGAACAGATTAACTGTGCAATACTCTGTGAGCACCTTTAATATTGCCACGTGGGGATAGTGCTAAGTATTTTTCAGATCACAGCAGCTTACCGCCTATATCTCAACTGGAACTTGCCGTTCGATATAATACTTGTATCTGGGACGAATTGAACAAATTGCAAGTCAAAGTTTCGAACAATTCCAACAGACCGTCAGGAGTCTCGCTCCCACCACAGCCCACCAACAAGGGTGCCTCATCTTCAGGAGAGAAGAAACCGACTGCCGAAGTAAGTTTTGCGGTGACGGATTGTCTACGGGATCTAACATAGGTTTGCAGTACTTGCCACCATTCAATCTAGGCTCCTTCCTCGATGCTCGGGTGTAATCTCACGTCACCCTACTCAGTTTCGTATACCCA
This sequence comes from Rhizopogon rudus, assembly GCA_002995055.1. Taxonomy (NCBI): domain Eukaryota; kingdom Fungi; phylum Basidiomycota; class Agaricomycetes; order Boletales; family Rhizopogonaceae; genus Rhizopogon; species Rhizopogon rudus. Next base: position 8,105 of record PVYE01002618.1, on the reverse strand, counting down.
ACCCCACCGGACACCTGTATCGTCAGCTTGGATTATTCTCTCCGCTTCAGAGCTTTGCAAAGTAGTCATGTATAGTTTATATCTACGTAGATCATCAATGAATGACATCTACATCATCCCACCGACCTCTATTTACTTGCGACAGAAGCGTTGGTGTGACATGACACCCTCGTAGCCCCAATACCTTCAAGTGGTGCAATTTTGTCCACGGGTAGTCTTCTAGTAGCTTCTCTCCTGGAATCGTACTGAGCCAACTGTTGTAAGAGATGTCTAATAGCGAGACCAAGGGGCAATATGACGGAAGTCGTTGAAGCGATACCGGTTTAGGGATATTTATGAGTGCGAGGCAAGTGATTGTGGGAGGAAGGTCACTCAATGAGAAGGTTAACGGCGTGGACAGTAATGTAAGGGAGAAGAGTACGATAGGCTCGCTCCCCTGCGTTGCAAGAGAGTCCCACGTCGACTCCTCTACTGCATATTCCTGGTGCGTGGATGATTCTCTGGAAGAATTCATGCGCCGAAAATGATCGCTGCGTAATGTAGCATGTGGCCCGACGACTACGAGTTCGCCATCAGCGTGTCCTTCGTCGCCGCATGCTGCGCCCAGTTCGGCCTGCGAGAGGGGATAGTTGATTGCGCTGTGACGTACTAAGACGCGACGGAGATGGGGCGGGATATAGGACATAATTTCAGCAAAATCGTGTCCGCCGCACTCCGTGCGGATGACATGAAGGGATAGCAGTGCGAGCGTTGAGAGCTCGCCCTTCCGGAGTGAAGGGGGGGATGCACTGCCTGCAGGACCCACTGGCGCGCCTGGAAAGAACACTAGGTCCAGGGCATGTTCACGCCAAGCAGGGGAGTTAATGTCTGGCGCTGAGTCCACTCCCTTGATTTTCGGAGATGTCCAACTATGGGGAGGGTCAGGTCCTGCCAGCCAAATAGGCCGTGTAGAATGGTGCCCTGGAGCGGCACTTGCATCCCGCCTGCCGTTTTCTGCAGAGGGATAGATGAGGTTGATGGGGAGAGTTGGGAGGTTGTGGACATGCAAAGGCGTGGATAGACTTGCTGGGGCATGCTGCACGTTGCGTGAGTGGCGGAAGTGTTCTCCTCTAGATGAGGAATGATTAACTGAATGTCGCTTGCTCAGATATGTCACAAGGCGAACGCACCTCAAATCTCGCAAGATATTATTCACTTGACGAGGAGTGTCGCTGGTGTCTTGTAGAGGAGTTCTTTGCAGAGGCATAGCAGTTTCTCGGCTGCGGTACCACACATATCAATGATCTCAGTCATGCATCGGGATGTTCAGATGGTGAAAATAGATCAGACTAAAGCAAGCATCCTCATCTCGTGGGTGTCATATGATGGGCCCATCTGACCTGCATTGATATTACAGCGACATGGAATAATAGTCTCATCAAGCAAATACAATGAAGGAATCCATACGCGTTTTCATAGTGCATACATGGCAAAATAAGAGGAGCATTATGAATATCATGCCAAGCACACCCTCATACGGAGCGACTGCTCCATCCTGCTACTGCCCCTCGTCCATCGATAAGATACGCTCAGTTCATCTGGCGGATAAGCTTGTTGATGTTGGTCTCCCGGTCACCGAAGTCACCACCCTGGACGAAGTGCTTGAACTTGCGCGTCCTCCAGCCGCCCGTGGGGTTCGAGAGTTTGAAGGGCCAGAGGAAGTTAGATGCCTGTACCGAGCTGTCAGCAGAAGATACGTATTTCGGATATGGTCATGCTAACCTGTTTGAAGTTGGGGCCAGCAGTGGCAATCTCGTGAACGAGATCCTCTATGGAGAGGATGTCATATTTGCCGAGTGACTCCTCGATGATGGCATTGTTGGTAAGGGGAATGCGCTGCTTGTTGACCTTGCCGTAACCGCGCTTGTAGAGGAGTTCACGGACGGACTTGATGTTTGGCTCGCTAGAGTAACTTCCAATTTCCGTGTGTATCCACAAAGGAGTCGACTTACCCGTATGTAACATAGGGCTCAACCAATCGGAGCATCTGCTGGGTGGCTTTGGTGACCTTGATGAAAACACCGTTGTTGATTTGAAGGAGGCGAAGTAGCTGTAGGATTTTACGGGGTTTGGGTGCAATTTCATTGATACTACGCGGATCTGAGAAAAATGCATCATCAGGAAGGAAACATCACGTACCCACGAATGCGAACGACGAAGTAAACCTTGGGTTGCGCGGGAACGTAGAAGTCACCAGATGTCCGGGCAGCACGCTTCAATCGGATCTCCTCCTTCTCCTTTGACAAGTACTCCTTGACATAGCTCTCCGCCCGCTTGAAGATCACCTTGCGCTTTGCCTTTGCTGCCTGGATAGTGGCATTCAGTATAAGATTTAAGATCGGAATGAGGGAAATTGTAGAAAATCAGTCCCGAAAGATGGTTAATTTGAAGGCATCAACGTAGAATTTTACTAGCCATTCGTTCGAAATAATCGTATGCATCACGAAATAGAGCAAAGTCCAGATCAAGGGGTGGACATGTACCTTACGTGCGGCAACGGCGGCAGCAAGGCGCTCCTCTCTGGCCTTTTCGTTTTGCTTGCGCTTTTTGAGGAGGGTCTCGGGAACTTCGAGGTCCTGTGCGGAAAGTCAATAGACATGACATAGATTACGAGGAGATAAACAGACCGAGACCGTAGGAACTCTGGTACAAAAGCCATCTATCAACCGTTTAGGAACATAGGATGATCAGACTCACGTTGTCGAAGGGGCCATGGCGAGAATTTGAGGATGTCGGCGCTGTATGCCTTGGCGGAGACAACTTGGAACTTCACGGTGGCTGGCAACTGTATAGTCTTAGTCAGATATTCTCACGATATATCCAAAAGGGATTAAATAAACCTTTTTCTGGATTATGTAATTGACCCTGACTCACCTGATGCCCTTCCTATCAGTGTTCGGGTCAACATAGGTCAAACGTTTCTATTTTGTTCGATCCTACAAGTCTCGAGAAACCGAGACATACATGCGTGGTAATGGTCACTAGCTAAGCTGCGCAACACATGGAACAGAATGAAAGACGGATGGTTGAAAACATCAGCCAGAGAAACCAGGGCACTCGAAAGCTGTGTTTCTTGGCGAAGGACGCCGCATCTGACCGGTGACCCACCATCATGTCGAACTGCCATCAGGAACAAAGCGCCTATTTATCGGACCTACTTAGCGTTCTGAGTAGTCGCTTTTGTCACGCCTCCCTTCTTCCTCTATCATCATGTCCCTCACTAAGACATGGTCGTTGATCGTGGTCCTAGTTGTTGCTGCTCTTGCACCTCTGGGTACATTGGCACAGACAGCCGATATATCATGCCTTTCGACGTTTGATTGGGTACGAGTTTTTCTTCTTCATCATCAAGATGTAGCCTCTGATTCATGTTCGGGTGAATCAGATGAACAACACCAAGAACCAGAACCCGTGCTTGGTTGCTGCCTATCTCCAGGGTGCCTGTGTCGGTGGAGGTACGCCTTTTTCATTTCTTCATTCGCCTTAGCAGCATAACTAGTTTTCTCGTAGACTACACGCTCTATCCTTTACCCGCAAACACTCACTACATTGGTCCATATGCCGACGAGAACAACGGTTGCGAATGCAGTACAGTCACCTACTCTCTGGTTAGCGCTTGCGGCGCTTGTCAGAATCGCACATATGAGGCGTGAGTCACATCAAGTATGCTCCACTTCACAGAATGCTTATCATCTCGCAGCTGGAGCTCTTGGAACACCAATTGTTCCACGATATACAACTCAATGTCAGTCTGCAAAGTTACTATACTCTTCAAAAATTTTAAACATTTTGACTCACAGATATCCGGTGGACATTCCGACTGGTACTGTGGTCCCGCATTGGGCCTACTTGGACGTTGTGAGTATATGAATATCCAAGCTGCCATAATCTAAGTCTTATCACCAGGTGACTGGTGACACATTCAGCCCCTCAGCAGCGCAACTAGCTGGAGGTCAGCATATAGACATACATTTTCTGTCCTAGACACGCTGACCGTCCTTCTCTTGTAGATTCTCCCGAATCTACTGCAACCAAGGTGCAATCCACCGGCTCAACGATTCCATCCACAACTAGCCTATTCTCTTTCACTTCTTCAGCGAATATCGCGACAGCCTCAGCCACACAATCAGCCACTTCAACTTCGAAAAGTTCGGACGTTGGAGCTATAGCTGGGGGTGTTGTAGGTGGAGTCGTCGGAATTGCAGCCATCGCAGGCCTTGCGGCATGGTTCTTTGTCAAGCGCCGTCGTTCCACCACAGCTCCATCGGCCGCCTTCAGGGACATTGACGGAGGTCCGGGATATACTCAAAGTGTTTACTCTGCCAGCCCTCATCCATTCCCGATGCAACCTCAAATGGCGCAGCAGCCGCGTCTCTACGTATGTTCTCTCGTGGTTTTGTTATGCACGTGTTCATTTTCTCATGCAGGACCCCTCCGACCCGAGCACTTTCCCAAATTCTCCTCCCTCCCCTACCATCCAAACCACCTCGACTAGCAACATTTATCAAAACCCATCGATACCCTCTCATGTCTATTCCCAGCAGTCGCGTCCCGGACAGTACAGCGGTGCTCCTGAGGTATGAATGTGACTGCAAAGGTGACTATTGGATGTCACCTCTCGTTAATTGGACGACGCAATAGCTTCTATGTATGTATCTACGTGTTCGTCTGTCATCTCTTTGAGTAGTGCTTGTTATAATCTGACAAGTTTTCTCCTTTTCTTACGTGTGAACGTTTACGCTTGTGCTTGTGCAACCTTGTTTCAATATCACAAATTCTCAATCCCTCGTCAGAACGTTGCCGTTGATGAGTTATCCAAATATTGGCCGCCTAAGTGACCCTACAATGCGTGGAACACGATGTTGATACATCACGGACTCCACGTTTCCAATTACATACCCCCCAAAGGCGGGGGCCAAGACAAACTCCGCTAGTTTGAAGACCGAGGTCTGATGGTATTATGACTCTTATTCTATTCTGACACTGTCGAACAGAACTACGAAATTATGCACGCAATTTTGATCGAGGGTTTGTATTACATATTGTATCAATGAATACTAAATTGTCGGTACACCTGGTGACCGACGCATCCAGGGAGAAGTTAGGATGGCCGGCCAAAGGGTGCATCGCGATCTCCTCTGAGGCGCTACGAGATGAAGGATTGCCGGGAGGATAGACAATCGAACATGTGGTAAACAAGCGCCTGGAAGTTGTTAAAAGATGAGAAGTGAGAGTTAGCGAACGGGGTTATAATAAACCCACGATTACTTTAGGGCTGGTCTATTCGTGACAATCTCCCCGGGCCGTACTGGCCGCACTATATTGACCACTATCTAAGTAGGAGAGTCCGTCGACTGGAAACTTTCAACTGGGCAAGGTCTCCGGGATCGAAAAGTCTATCTAGATTCAACTCTTCTGCATGGACCATGCTGCATGCACGATGCATGTCCGATGATCGGTCTATATCGATACCAACTACTAATAGTACTGGTCAATGGTCATGCGCTCAGCGCTGAAAATATCGAATCTTGACGTCAACTCAGCTGTCATCCCACAATATCACCACTCACTGCAAAAGTGATCGATTAGTCACTGGGCGCATCGATTGCGCTATGACTCCCGTTTCACGGAGGTCCGCTTCCTTACTAGTAAAGTGTATCAGGGGACTGGATTTAAAGCACCGTGCAGTGATCGCATTCCCCTCCAGCTACCTTGCAGGTCGACCATCTAGAATGTCCATATCTACCCTCGCCCTTAATGACGGATCCAAGGTCCCCTGGATGGCTTTTGGCACTGGCACTGCCCTCTATCAGAAGGACGCCGAGGATGCTATTCGCCTTGCCATCGACAACGGCTTTACGCACCTCGATGGTGCGCAGGTCTACCGCAATGAAGATTCAATGGGACAAGGGATAGTAGCCTCTGGCAAACCCAGGTCCGAGCTGTTCATAACAACGAAGCTCACAGCTTTGCAGCCTGGCGCGACTCCCAAGAGTGCACTTGAAGAGTCCTTGAAGAAGCTGAAAGTGGATTACGTCGATTTATACCTTGTCCACCAAGCCAACGACCACGTCGGGAAGCTAAAGGAAGTTTGGAAAGGCATGGAAGAGGCTCAGAAAGCAGGCTTAACAAAGTCCATTGGGGTTTCTAACTTCACTGCTGACCACCTGAACGATATCCTGGAAATTGCCACTATACCCCCTGCGGTTAACCAGGCAAGTTGTCACAAAAGTTGAGATGGTGTGACAATCCTCACCCAAGCTTTCGATAGGTCGAGGCTCACCCATATGTATGGAAAGCATTGCAGGCGAATCTTGCCATTCACAAGCAATACAAAATCGTCACGTCGTCGTATGGCGGTTTGTCCCCTATTTCCCGTGCACAGGGTGGACCACTGGATCCTGTGATCGAGAAAATCCGCGTTCGTTTGGAGACCACTCGTGGCTCCCCTGTGTCTGATGGCCAGGTGTTGAATAAATGGCTTCAGCAGAACGGCGTTCTTGTGGTTACGTGAGATTTCAATAACTGCCTCTGCTGTTGATCTGGATTCTCATACTCACCTCATAGAACTTCCTCGAAAGCGGAACGTATCAGGGAATACCTTGACACTCAGAATGTGCCAGAGCTTACGGCAGACGAACTTGCACTTATCGAGACAACTGGAGGACAACTCCACAAACGAATCTTCGTAAGTTCGGGTTTAAATGGCTAACATTCTTCTGCTCACCCCCTGTTTCAGCCTAGAAACTTGCCGCCCGAGTAACTTAGTGGTTGTTGAGGCAGGGCTGTGAATGATTCTACCCAATATGTAGATGTTCCGCTAGATCTCACTTGTAACCCAAACCGAATTCGAGACTTACAATGATTCACGTGACTTTGAATGTCCACGACTTGTATCAGACTTTAACTAAGTACTTGTTTGATTCTCTCGCCTCCATGACGTTGCCAGCAAATTTCTCATCAGTAGCTTTACCTGCCTTGCCAACATACGCGTCAGCGTCAAGATCCCGTCTGCAGTCGCTGTATTCTGATATTCATAGACAGAAACATTCTAACCCTTCTTCTTTCCATACTCACGTCGACTGGTGGCATCGGACACTGAAGGATTTTATTTCGCGAGGCTGGCAGGGACACGATGGGTCCGATGGAACAAGCAACAAGCTTGTTCTAGGAGCACGAAGAGTGCTGGTGGACAAGCTACGCTATGAAGGTGTTGGCAAGCCCCTCGGCCTCGGGACCACCATAGTACGCCACGTAACTTTTGTGTGTTTTGGTATCGGACTCATTGCATTGCACTAGTAAAGGCCGAGATGCGACGAAGTAATGATCTAATACCACTCTCTCAATTTCTTACTTCACCGCAGTCTGTGTATGACCCAGGCTGGCTCCCATACCGGGTTGCTTCCTTTGTGGTCGGAAAACCGCTATGGTGGGCAATGGAGCAGCTTGACATAGTCCGCTCAGAAGACTCTTACACGGAAGCCGAGATGTGGAAGAAGATAGAAGGAGACTACGACATGCTGGGGCTTGTTGAACAGGCTGCTGATACCCTTGAAAAACTGCGAGATGGCGCCGGTATCAGCCCCGCGGACAATTTGTACACAACTGAAGGATTTCGCAGAGAATTTGGGGCCACCGTCATACCTGGAGTTGCGCTGAGCGAGACAGACATAAAGGTCCTCATCAGATATCTTGAACGAGAAAGACGTGTGGTTGTACAGCACGGAGATGTAGGTGCTCAGAGTGTCGTTTATGCTACCTGCTGACTGATATAACCTTGAGGTCATTAAATTTGTGACAGCAGACCGTGAACGGGAAATCACTGTTGTTGATCGAGGCATCCTTGAGCTTAAGACAGCAGTGACAAACCTCCGGGAACAAGTCGATAACATCCAGAATAAGATTGATCAGTAAGGCTACATGTCTTTCTACATCACGTCTTCGAATAACGCATTTACTCAGGACAACCTCAAAGATTTCCAATGCCCTACGTCAGCAGCGCAAGTCAATTGCGCTTGCGGAACTACGGTTGAAGAAACATCTGGAGGACTTGCTTTCAAAACGTC
>PVYE01002617.1:0-10211 GCA_002995055.1 Rhizopogon rudus | reverse complement strand
TTCCCGCACCACCCATTCCAGGAACAGTCGTTTTTAACACAGGAGATTTATTGATGCGGTGGTCAAATGGTGCGTTTTTGAGCCACTATTGTCTGTGCTACAAGATCCTACCACCTTTTTGAACCAGGCATGCTTAAATCGACACTGCACCGCGTTCGTGCACCTCCAAACGATGGGACGGGAATGATCAAGGAACGCTTCTCCATCCCATATGTGAGTTAGTCGTACACGGTTAATCTCTGTTTGGTATTAATCTTCCATTAGTTCATGGATCCTGATAGAGATATTTTGGTTGACTGCCTTCCAAGCTGTTGGGCTGAGGACAAGCCGAAGAAATATGAGCCTGTGACAGCAGGAGCATATGTTGACATGCGGATTGATGATACTGGTACGTATTAGTAGATGATCTCGAGTGGCCAGCAACGTGTAATATTGAATTTTGGGGTGTTTTTTTATCCCTGGAGACGCAGCCATCTGGCGTGTCGTGCATGCATCAGTAATGAGAAACGTCTGAGACTCACTCGTAAGTAAAGCACCTTTGGTGTGCGCAAATTCTCCAAGTTTATGGCCGACCATATCCTGCGTTATTATCACAGGGACATAATTTTTACCATCACGCACCATGAAACGGGTACTACGAAAAAAAATCAGCATATCCTACAAGCCGGAACAGATGAAATGTAGGGTATTTTCACCCCCACTGAGCGATGCGGTGCGTGAACGGGAAAAAGACCTTGCAGTAGATTCAAGTGCATGCCTTTCCACCTCACTCAGGAGTCAGAATAAGCAAAAGGAGGCGAAAGCCGAAGCAATTGAGTTCAAACTTGTGTTCGCTTATGTAAAACTGTCGTTCCGTCTTATCTCAGTTGCTCTCAAACATCCTCTCTAGCATCAGATGCACTCATGTTCTATAATTGAGTGGGTAGGCGTTGCAGAGAAACAACACCGTGGTGTACTTACAACTAATAGAAATGGGAACGACATCATATTGTGAGCCTTACAAGCATCAGAAGACGATTTCTTAACGACACAGCGGTTGCTAAGTAGTGCTCTTATGTAGTACACTCAAAAACTCGCACTCCAGTCACTCGTCATGTGGCTCATGAACTCTTCGGTCAATCTCGCAGCCCTGAGGAAAAGCGATCCATCCAACGCTTCCGCACCCTCCAACTCCGTACCCTTGAAGTAGCCCTTAGGTCGAGCGCCATAGGGCGAAGAGAAATGCGCAAAGGTGCGCATAATCTTCAGCACATGTCCGTCTGGATGCGTGAGCCCGGATTGGATAATATCGAGGTACGGGTTAGCGTTTGATGGGGCCTCGCCTTCTGAGGATATAAACGGGTCGGTGGCATCGAAGAATCCTTGAATGTCCAGTTCAGGGCCGCCGCGCGAAATCCACCACGCGAGACCCATTGTGAAGAATACGCGAAGCAGAATAACCTGCGCGTCTTGCGACAGATACGACAACAGGGACGGGAGGAAGAGACTCGAGTTCACGAGATGTGCACTTCAGTATCCTAAAGTTAATAGGATTCCGCATAGATGACCACTTTGATGTGACTTACAAGAAGCTATTCGCAGTGAAACCCTTTTCTTTGCTCCACCCGCCAATAGCATATATGATGGTGATGGTCCAAATACATTCCTCCATCTTACGTTCGATTTCGCCTGGCTGTGACAGATCGAATGTCCACTGCTCGATGTAACGCCATATATCGGCACCGCGTGTTGTCACCAACCTCTTAAAGGCATTGAAGTATTTCTGCCTTTCCTTCGGTCCAAATTGCGGATCTTGTATGATCTTAGCGAGGATGAACAACGCATGGTTTCTCTTCGGTTGGTCGAGTTCAAGGGGAGCAATGGACGTTTTTCTGTTCAGGGGCGAGGCAAGCTGAGACGTTGACTCCTCCACTACGGTCATGCTTGCATTCTTGAATAGAGATGACGGTAAGAATGTAAGACTATACGACTTATGCACACTAGCCATTGCGAGACCTTTGAACTCTCCATCAGGTATCTACATAAGGACGGTTGGTTAGGTCGCTCACCTTCAGCAACCATGCCAGGGATGCCGAATTCGGTGCCATATCCGACATGGATGAGTGGGTGGAGCAAGTTCGCAAGGAAGCGGATCAACATAACCGGTTGGGTAGCTGCATCATGCCCTTCTATGAAGTTGTACTTCTGAGAGAAAATGTACTCGTGAAGAGTAGTGCTGACCCCATTTGTCTTGATAGACTCCACGAAGAAGGTTACATATGCGGCATAATAGCTGACAATGGACTAAGCAGGATCAAAGATGTGTCGTGGATACTCACTGACTTATCGTCACCCAGATGCTCAATGAAGTTCCCTTCCGTGATCACCCCGGGTGGTTCAACCGCCGGAAGTAGCAGGGTGCTATCTAGCTTGTAGAAATGTTCAATCAGAGCTCCACTCGCGCCTGTGGCGTACAGTGCAAGCACACGATAAGTGATATGACTTCATCGACGTTTGAATCAGTCAACTGAAAACACTACAATGGACTAATTGGAATCCACACGCACTTAAGCAACCGCTCCGTGTATTTAAAAACGTGATACTTAATATGATTATCCTTCAAGACATGTCTTACAGCTGCAACAGCCTCTGGGGAAGTCCCAGGGTACCGTTGAGGACAGAGCACGGTCGGCGGGAGAGATGGGGCGGGGAAGAGGTCGTCAAGTTCGCTTTTATGACAAGTCTGCTCGATTGTAGGCATCTTTGGCGAAGGGTAACACTAGCGTGTAGGCAAGGTCACTAAATGGCATGCATCGATGTTTATATTTTGGAGTGACCGCAACGTTGATCTTCCGAACTTTCGAATCGCCGGTTCCCCGAATTTGCGTAATTTGAGACCGAGCAAGCCTCAATCTAATTAGTACTTAATGGAGAGATCTCTGTTAGTTCGGCTTGCATGGAGCACTGAGTGCTCAACTTTCGGATCGGGTCGTCGAATGATTTACGCGACGGTATCAACATCACACACCAAAAAGCGAATTACAAGTGAGTTTCAGACGGGCTTTACTTAAATTACTGTTGCCACTGATCCCAACTTTTATATTTTATCGGTACCTCGGATTTACGTAATCACTTGGAACCAAGCAGCGGTTCTGGACCGAACCACTGGTAGCCGTTTTGCTTATCTGTGTTTCTACTATCGGCTTGCAAACGGTATAGACTACATACTTAAGTTCCTCCCCTAGAATGTCTTCCGTAGACTCCTCACCTCATATCATATTCTTCGGGTGTGTTACAAGCTGAACCATGCCAGACATTACATTCCCCATCATCGACTTTGCACGATGTTAATCTTGTTCGAGATTAACATCGATGCTCTTTTTTGGTACATAGGAAGCAATAGAGATAGGAAGGCAATTAGTGCAAGCGTGTCAAGAAGGTGGATAGCATGTTTGAATGGGTGTGTGCATTGGCCGTCATCAGTGGATATGCAGAGTTTCCTGTTGGCGAATGAATGGTATCAAAAGCAGGAAGTTATTTTCATGCCCCCCAAAGAAATCCTCCTGAGATCGGACGAGAGAAATTTTCACAAATGGTATGTATTAGGAACCATTCAAGCTGCCAGCGTCCTACTAACTTGCGTAGGAATTCGACCCATCAGAGCTCGCCGCGATACGGAAGTCAAATGCTGTTCCTCAAGAATTCTTCGACATTGGCCGCGATAATTGCTCGGTGGTCCCTAATGTGTGGCTTCCGGGTTTTAGAGATGCAGGATCTGCTTTCTTCAATACCTGTCGTCAGTTTGAACTCGAGAAGCTATTACCTGCACTGTCACTAGGCCTTGGGCTCCCTGGTGGAGGCGAATTCTATTCTTGGGCAATATGCATGGAAAGGGTAATCAACTGCGGTTATGCCTGCAGAGACATTCGCGAGCGGCCAGAAGAATAGACTTCATGGACACAGCACGTAACTTCTTCAGAAGCGGCGAGACGGCCCTGTGACGAAGAGGGAATAGGACTTTGGAACATGCACGATTTTGTTTCAAAATAATGTTAGAGGGACTCAAAGTTGAAAACCCGAATGGCTCAGGGAACTTTGTTCCCGCCCCACCCATTCCAGGAACAGTCGTTTTTAACACAGGAGATCTATTGATGCGGTGGTCAAATGGTGCGTTTTTGAGCGACTATTGTCCGTGCTACAAGGTCCTACTACCTTTTTGAACCAGGCACGCTTAAATCGACACTGCACCGCGTTCGTGCACCTCCGAACGATGGGACGGAAATGATCAAGGAACGCTTCTCCATCCCATATGTGAGTTAGTCGCACACGGTTAATCTCTTTTTGGTATTAATCTTCGATTAGTTCATGGATCCTACTAGCAGAGATGTTTTGATTGATTGCCTTCCAGGCTACTGGGATGAGGACACGCCAAAGAAATATGAACCTCGGCCAGGACGGGCATATATCGACAGGCTACGTCACGGTATTAGTGGATGGTTTAGACAACGTGGAATGTTGAATGTCTTTTGAGGTATTTTTTCATCGCTCGACTTTCTGGAGACGCCCGCCATCTGGCGTACCCATCACCTACCAATCGATACCACACTGGCGGGAGAAGTGTCAGGCTGGTGAGATCGAACTGCCATAGGGTGCCAGCAGGAAGTGCCAAAGAACATAAATTACATAAGCGAACGTAAGTTTGAACTTAAGTCACTCCAAACTCAAATCGCTTCCGCTCCGTCATGCAGCCTTTCGAAGATTCAGCCTGAGGCTGGAAAGGTTTTCAACCGTTTGCATCTAATATGTCGTTTTCCATTCACGTATCGCATCGCTTAGTAGAGTAGTGAGTGGGTACCCTATCTTTCCTCTGTTGTATGGTGCGTAATGGTAACATGGTCGACCATAAGCTCGGAGAATTCGCGCACACCAAAAAGCGCTTTACTTAAGTGAGTCTCAGACGTCCCTATCACTGATGTACGCGCGAAATTTACCTTCCATAGAATCACTAAAGATCAAATAGCTGAAGAATTGTGCAAATCGCGCCAATGATGTCTCATAGCGCGGATTTCAGGTCGTCATCGTCTCGCCGGACGTACATGCGAACGGATGTCGACGTGGCATTCGCGCGATCTGTCATACATACGCTTGCATCCTACTACTGGCTACACAAGCCAAACCTCCCCTATCCACATCTACGCCCCCAATAATGATCTGCAGGATGGATACAGTGATTTGTCATACCGATACTCAGTTACCGACTAATACTGATGTGTTCTGTAACGAGGCCATTCGTATGGTTTCTCTATAGTTTTTCTCCATAACGGCTTAAGTGACTCAAGCCATCCGAGTCGAAAAGAACCATGAGAAGGTACCATACGCGGCTTACATGAGATTACGTTGGTTGTTAAAACATTAACTCACGATCCATGATCAAGTTTGAGCAGTCCAGTACCAGCCTAGTCTCCCATCATAGCGTTTGGGCTTTAGTCGCTCTACATCCATTCTCGTTCTTATCTCTCCCGCTGCTCATGCTCATGCTATTTCGTTATCTCTATGAAATCAGTCATGACGTACAGGGGCAATTGTGTCCACTCAGCACTGAGGTCATTATAGCTACCATAGACGTGTCCTTGTGATGGTGCGAATATTGTTATACGTCACTATCATTAAGCATTGCCAGCTCAAAATTGGTGAACACTGCACACATGGCACTGATGTTTAATTCAGTTGCCATCGTCAATGGAAATGGAGATTGCGTTATATCAGGAGTCTCACGAATATCAGTACATCATTAAGAACAATACATATCTAATGCTGAGGCGGTCTTACACCGTTCATTTTAAACGTGAAACTCCAGCCCATCCTACCCTGGTTCATAACCTGGTCAGTCAACCTCGCAGCCCTGAAGAAAAGCGTTCCATCCAGCGCTTCTGCACCCTCCAACTCCGTACCCTTAAAGTACCCCTTAGGCCGAGAGCCATAAATCGAAGAAAAGTGTGCGAAGGCGCGTTGAATCTTCAGCATATGATCATCTGGGTGCGTCATTCCGGATTGGACAATATCGAGGAACGGGTTAGCTCTCGATGTAACCTCGCCCTCTGACGAAGGAGGTATAGTGGTGGCCTCGAGGAACCCTTGGATGTCCATTTGAGGGCCGCAGCGCGAAATAAACCACGCGAGAATCGTTGTGAAGTATGCGCGAAGCAGAATCACTTGTGAGTCTTGCGACAGATACGACAATACGGATGAAAGAAAGAGACTCGAGGTCACGAGATGCATGCTTCAGTGTCCCGAAGTCAGCAGCCATTTTGCATATAACCACATCGTCGCGACTTACAAGTTGAAGTCCGCAGCGAAGCCCTTTTCTTTGCTCCATCCGCCAATAGCATATATGATAGTATTGGTCCAAATACACTCCTCCATCTTACGGTCGATTTCGCCTGGCTGTGACAAGTCAATCATCCATTGCTCCGTGTAGCGCCATATATCGGTGCCGTGTACTACCAGCAGCCCGTCAACATCATCGATGTATTTCTCCATTTCATTGGGTGCAAATTGCGGATCTTGTATGATCCTGGCAAGTATGGAGAATGCATGGTTTTTCTGTAGTTCGTCAGGTTGAGAGGGAGCAATAGGTGTCTTCCTATTAAGGAGGAGCGAGGCAAGCCGAGCAGTTATCTCCTGCACTGCAGTAGTGCTTCCACGCTCGAATAGAGATGGCGGCAAGAACGTAACCCTATGCGAGTCTTGCACGCTGTTCATCGCGAGACCTTTCGATTATCTATCAGACATCTCTGTACCAATGGGTTGCCATATCGCTCACCTTCAGCAACCATACCTGAGATGCCAAATTCTGTACCGTAGCCTATATGGATGAGGGGGTGCATCAGACCCAGAACGACGCGGATCGACATTACTGGTTGGGTAGATGCATCACGTCCTTTTACGAAGTTGTACTTCTTAGAGAAGACGTAATCCTCCAGAGTGGCGCTGACGCCCTTTGTGTCGATAGACTTCAGGAAGAAAGTTACATATGCGGTATAATACCTGACAAGAAAGTAAGCGGGAGATTTGATCCGTGATGGATACTCACTTATCGTCACCCAGATGTTCGATGAAGTTCTCTTCTGTGATCATCTCGGGGGGCTCAATGGCCGGGCGCTGGTGGGAGGCGTCTTGCTTGTAGAAATGCTCTATGAGAGCCCCACTTGCTCCAGTGGCGTAAAGTGCCAAGGCACGATGGGTAATATGACTTCATCAGCGATTGGATCAGCCAACTGAGAGCCCAGGCTAGCATTGGTACGCACTTATGGAACCGCAGGTCGTTGAAGTAAATGTGGTACTTTATGTGATTATCTTTCAAGACATGGATCAAAGCTTTAACTGCCTCTGGAGAAGTCCCGGGCAACCGCTGAGGACAGAGCACGGTCGGCGGAAGGGATGGGGTGGGGAAGGGGACATCGAGTTCGGTGGGATGACAAGTCTGTTTAACTGCAGTCATCTTTGGTCGTGTAGAGTTGGGGGAGTGGGATGGATTATGATCGCAGCCTTATATCCCTTAAGTTACTCCCTAACTTCGTCCGCACCCAAATGCAGTTAATGACATCAGGATTGATTAGGAGATTCTGACGACACTCTCCGGAAATTCCTGTGCGCAGCAATAAGTTCCATTGACAAAATGAAGCGAATAATTGTATACTGGGCACAAACATTAATGTATACTGACAGTACAGGTCTAATGGGCATTGGGGACTTGCTAGGACATGCCTAGTAGTAGTTTGAGGTTGGACGTTGAACCTTGTGTTTTATGTAAACAGCTTAATAAGTTTAGAGCCTGGACAGCACAGGTTATTTCTTAGTTTGTTTCGTAAATACTAGATGTCCACTAGTGTTCGTCCTTTTTTCATCGATAACGCGTCAACGCAGGAACATAAAATGTGATGTTTTCACTGGTGGATAGCCTCATATCAAAGATACAATACCAGCTATTTGGTTTCTTGAGAATCGAACTGTTGAATCCAGCGCTCTGGAGAAGTTACCACACGCCACCCGCCATGCCATTTTTGTACTCCGCACGATTACGATGCAACTTGAAGTCGTAAATGAAGTTAAGTATATACCAGCATAGAGTCATCTAGCGTTGGGACTGTGCGACTAATGCTACATTAGTTATGTGACGGTAAGATATGTACGGGCTTGACCATGCGAGGTCTTCGGCTGCACACAGATTTGAAATTAACTTTGTGTTTAGGTGCCACACTCTGGCATTGCGGAATTTTAATTTGTGTAGTTGAAATGTAACACTTCAGATAGATTGTCACGTCTGACTAGATCTGACTCACCACACGGGATCTCACTGAGAAAGTCGCCCCGGAGAATTCTATTTTAGTATGACCTGGTCATGTAGAGTTACTATATCGTATTTCAGAATTTTCCGTAGTGGTCTTGCCGTTAGAGGGAGCATTTTATCCACAAAACTAGGGTAAAACACCTATAAATCAGTCATGGCACGAGAACCTCTTCATTTTCTTTCAAAGAAAATCACACTGTCATGTCCGTCATGTTGGGGGGAGTTTGCATGCGAAATACATAAGGGATCCGTGGAGAAATGCGTGTGCTAGAGTCAAAGGTCTAACTCTTGGGGAAAATGCATTTTGAAAACTTTTCTTGAAAACGGACGGGAAAACGCTACTCTGAATTCCCCTTATGAAATGGCAGAATATTTGAGTTCGCTGTTCCTCGCAGTGACCACGAAAGTTTTGGCAATGGGTCGCAGTCGCGGTGGCGCCGCACGATGTATTGGTTTCACAGTCCGTAACGCTGAGAATGTGGCTTGTCACTCTTGTTTGTCCGTGTGGTGACAAACGAAATAAACTACAAAATAAACTGAAAAATAACCTGTGCTGTCCAGGCCCAAATTTTTCATGTACTGTAGAGTCTGAACGACTTCTGATTTCTAGTACGACTTCAAGCTTCAGCTTCAATGAGCATCCCATCTCATCACCAGTCTTCAGCCCGAGTGTCCACTGTTCAGTTTGGCAGATGTTCTGTGCTCAGGTTTTATATCCCCTCAAGGTACGCCTTGAAATCCGGTCCTGTGATGCAGTCCGGACTCCGCAGCACCCAGTTACACTCAGGCTCGCCAACGTTATACCAACGGACCAAAGCAGTAGCCTGTATACCGGGTGCCTCTCTTATTGTGTATGAACACCCTTTGGTTTTACTTCTCGTGCCTGGCTATATACTAGTAAGTAAGTGGCCTTGTTATTTACAGCAACTGACCCGTCGCAGACTTTGTTTTCTATTACGCTTACAATGTCTCTCTATTTATGAGGATCGTCTTACTACTGTGTACCTGGCAGGTAAGTTACGAAATCTACTTTCCTGGTTGTGACTGTTCCTGTCACCAAACAATGCACTATCCTTCACTCCAGCATCCAGATAACGGAAAGGAAAGCTCGCGAAGGCCCAACGTACTTATGTCACGGAACTTGAAGGCGAAATGACTTCATTGATCACCTGTTGCTCACGACCTCATTCCCATCAGGACCAAATCCCGATTTAGCTTTTGCAATTGTTAACAACGTTTATGGGCCAACTTTCCTTACTGCTGCTCGTCGATCTCAAGGAACCTTGAGAACTGCATCGGGAATGCACCTGGACATGCGAAAGATTGCGAAGGTCGCTTATATAATCGAACCTTTCTTTTTGTTTGATCCTGGATTCAACACGCGAGGCGCGTTGACAGGATGACCTGCTTTCCCCACGGCGGCAGGCTAATTCACTCCAGTGCCTGTCGGATTCCATAGACAATAGAGCGGTCCCTCACCAGCTGTCATATCTGCGGGCCAATCTATGTTCGGCGAGGAACATTGCACATTGTATTGTGCCCCAATTATCAAGTTCCTGATTCCCCCTCTAATTGTCCGTACCCATGCCTGCTGGAAACGAATAAATACGGCTGAAGCTCAACGATACTCCAATACGTTGAAGTCCTTCAGTTATCAAAGTCTCCTGAGCTTTAAGCATCTCTCATCTTCGATTCACTCTTTGTAGCCATGGATTCGTTCTTCACCCTTGCTGCCTTCTCCTCTGCACCAGTCTCTTCTGAAGAGACACAAGTGCAAGTACCAGTTGATCAGGAGTACCAGAATAATAACAGCTGCTACTGCGTCATCGCCTAATGAGATCTGCTTCGTATGTTTCGCGTTTTCCCCTCTTGTCGGTACTCA
>PVYE01002606.1:0-28723 GCA_002995055.1 Rhizopogon rudus | reverse complement strand
GCGTTCACGATGGCATCGAGATACTCCTCGATTCCAAGTTGGTGCTCCTCGAGTCCAATGGTGTCAAACACTTTATAATCGTATTCATCGAAGGCGATGGAGTACTCTTCCCAATGCATGGTACAGCGCTCCATGTCAAGAGCCACCGCTGCCGTCGCCTCTCCCGCCATAAGGTTTATGAGAGAGCTTTTGCCCACCCCACTCTCCCCATAGACTACCACGTTACGCGGTCGACCGCCTCCGGAGATTTCGTTCAGGACTTTCCAAGCCCCCGGGCGATTCCGTGGGTCCCAAGACCAGTATTTTTGAATCAAGTTCCAGTGGTCGTCAGAGATGTGGTGGGGACGCGCTGGGGTGGCTCTTTTCGACAGCTCGACGCAAATTTGATGTGACAGCTTTTTCTCTTTCCATGGTACATTCCCCGAGACGATCTGAGAAAGATTAGGATAGAGCTTACAGAGAGACAAAAGACGCACAAAGAATACGACACTACCAAAAGAATAGATATCACCCATAGAAGTCGGTCTTTGGGGGTCATTCTCGATTCCAAGGACTTCGGGTGCTCGCCATCGAGAATCGAAACTGAGCCCCAAGGTTATCGTGGACCATTGCAGCTCTGGGTCCCCTACGACTGTCGCGAGACCGAAATCTGTCAGGCACGGATTCCCTAGACCATTGATGAGGACATTTGCCTGAGGCTACGTGTGAATGCAACATCCACCGAGAGATGACCGTACATACAGGATGTAGGTCTCCATGAACGACATTCTTCGAATGAACTGCGTAGACATCAAGAACAAAAGTAATAAGATGGTAGAAATTAACGAACGATAATGAAGGCCATCAGCGATGCCCTTGCCCTAGTAGCATGAGAATTAATAAGCGCTGGCTTCATGCGATTGGTGTGAACAAGTAACTCACCAATCTTACTTTAGCGGAAGTGGTAATGGTAGCTTGTTGCTCGAGATATGCGTATAATGTCCCAGAGGACACATTGGGAAACGAGAGCTGGAAATGGAGGATCTATGTAAGCGATGCCAAGTAACGGGACGATAGTTGGATGTTTCAGTTGAAGCCACACGTTCAGCTCCCGACGTATTCCCTATCATAGAGCAATGAGCGAAGTGTGGCATAGTGTAGTCAGAAGATTGACTTTTTGATTTTGTCCCGTGTCTTTCCCCGTATCAATCTTGAACACCTTCACTGCGACCTGTGGATATCAAATGTACGACTGATGAGCTCATGTTGGGCTAGACCGACCTCCACTGGGCCTTGAAGACTGGATTCGATGGTGCATCGATAAACCTGGCCAAAGAATCCAGTTGCAATCGGAGACCTGAGCTTGTCAGAAATTTGAGATGTGAAGTCGCTAATCGTATCACTGCAAAATATGATGGGCCGATGCGATATATGACATGCAAAAGACTCACTCTTCGGGCACGGATCCTATCATGGATATAACTACCCTATAGACTGTAGACAGTGGGTTTCAGTAAGCAAGCAGACTAGCTGCGGTTATGTATCGTGTTTTATAGTAAGAAGGGTCTGGGTCAAGGGTTCGAGGAGTGTTGCTGACCATCACCACGAGGCAAGGGTATGATCAGGAGGAACCTTCAGCATGCTCCTACCCAGTTGGGGTGGTGGCACTGGTAATGTTGCATTGAAGTTTACCGATGCCGAGCTCGACATAAAGTTCTATGGGTTTCTCTCTTTTCCGAACTCAGCAGTGGCAAGCACTGTGAGTCTGTGACGGTTGACCGTCCCTTTCAGTTATTTGGTTCGGTGGCTGTGTTCCAACCATAGAGTCGTAGCCCGTGAAGTTGTCATCTTTTAAGGTCTGGCCACGAAAGGCTATGTAGGTTTTATGGCTCTGAGCTACTGACAAAGAAAACTAGCAATATAATACAGTAACCTATCTACTCGAAGTCCGCCATGTCGAAGTTGTACATAAAGTTCTAGCGGTGACCAGATCAGTATTCGCCATAAAAATGTTTTGAGATTTAGTCTCTACCTTGTATATACTCATGACCTTCACTGTCCAAGCCTCGAGATGAAAAATCTTTTTGCTGCCAAGCCGCATCCGGCTCTCCTGTTGGTTATATGAGAAACTGACATTGCTGAACCCCAACACCGACGCACGTAAATTGTAGCCCAATGCATGACATCTGCTTTCAGAGCCTCATCTACTCTCTCCACCACCCGCTCCGCAACGGTCTGTGAATTGTCAGCGAGCTTGTTCGGTACCCAATATGGAAAGCTTCACCTTCAAGATGATGGTTGCGGGGATACAGTGGCTAATAAGCTCATAGAACTTTGCCCGGACTTCCATAACACGTGCTGGTGACTGCTCTTGAACGATAAGGTCAGCGACTTTGTGGCAGTACATTTCCCAGTCAGGTTTGGCTATCGTCAATGGGCCCGAAAGATCTGGCCTGCAACATGATGAGCCACTGTGGTAGCGGCACAACTGCAGACTGGACTTACGATTGCATCTTCAACGTTTCGAAGACGAGTAACGCTTTTCGCATGTTGCCACTGGAGTCTTCGGAAATCTGTTGTGATGCCTCTTCAGGCAGGTCGAACTTCAGTTTCTTCGCTACATGTTCCAAGACGATTTGCATCTGGGGGTATTTCAGCAATAAGTCTAAAAGGAGTCGTTTAATATCCACTGACCTCTTCCAAGTTCGGTGCAGCAACTCGCATTAGTAGACAGCGACTTTTTATGGGTGCTATCAGTCTGCTCGTGCTGTTAGCACAAAGTATTATTCGCATGTTCGAGGTGTATTTCTCCATCGTTCGACGCAAGGCTGCTTGAGCATCACGAGAAAGCGAGTCCGCTTCGTTGATCACGACCACTAAAAATGGTCAGTACGAGTTCAGATTATTACACGTTTGCATGGTACCCTTAAATCTGTGTTTCGCATTCAAGTCCACCTGCTGTGTCTGCGCAATTTCCTTCAAGAGATCTTGGATGACCACTCGGTCATAATTTCCAGCCTCGCTTCAAAGTATTTCAGGTGAATAAGAAGACCCTAAACTGCGAAATATCAAACCTAGGAGTGATCTCAATGTGAAAATTGCTTTGAACGATGTTTATTTCTAGCTTGCGTTTCGAAGGCGAAATAAACACTCGTTGGTCAATTTTGAGCTGTCGATACATATACATCAGAATTATCCACAAGAGCATCATAGCAGCCCTCTCACCTTCTCCACACCACTTCCAAACAGCTCCCTTAAAGTGCAACTGATTCGTGTTTTCTTTCCAGCTCCAGAAGGTCCGTAGAAGAGCATGTGTGGGAAGTCAGCCGACGCAGCCTGCATTTCATACAATTGTAAGCATGCCCCCAGAGGCCAAGGTCGACGCACAAGAGATTTCAATCGTATGGATAAGCCTTGGTGGTAGTGAAGGTCGTCCAAAGTCTTTGGTCTGAACTGTGGGTACGTGAGCATGGTCACTCAGCCACCAACAAGTAATCTCACTCTGTCTACCCAGAGAGACATCGTTAGAAAGAGTTAAGAGTCCTAAGAAGTGGATGTGTGAACAAGGGTAGCCGTAGAGCGCGAATTACGATCAGTCGCGTGACGTCACGCGTTGACTGTCACGGAACAAGGGCATTTTTCATCTATTTCCAGGATAATCCACTCAAATCACGCGTACTGTCAAGCTTTTTGCACACACTGGTACATAAGTGTCAGAACTTAGAAGTGGCAATCGTATCGTAAATATGGTATAAGCATAAGGCACTACAAATGACTGATTATCACAATGGTCCGATCGTGGCATTTCCTCCGGAAGTAGGCAGAGGAAGAGCAGACTAGAATTCCAGCAAGGTCACAACTTAAACAACCAGGACGTTAGAACGCGTGCTTACCGGGATAGATGGAGGCGAGGGTACTATAGATGTCTGGATTCCAGAGCTTGGTGCTGAGGATCCATGTCCTGTGGGCAAAGCGGACAAGGGGGGAACTGATATGGCCGGCCCACCAAGTGACGTTGTCGCAGTCATTGACTGGGCTGCTGATGAGAGGTCCGAGAGACTTAGAAGACCGAGGCTATATGACGCAGTGACATGCTGTTGATTGATATGCAGCCAAGGAATTTGGTATCCGCCACTGCCAACTCTGTACACTACTCGTTAGCACTACCCTGGTTTGCCTTATTTTCTATCCCGACACTAACCTCGTCGTTGCAACACTTTGCACGTCCATATATCCCAATGGAATAATGGGTAGGGACGCAAGAGCACCCTTCACAAGTTTGACGTGCCCAAACTGCCCACTGTTGACAGTCTGCTTTGAAGGAATGACAAACGAGCTGAATGCCTGGTCGAAATGCGCATAAATTTCTCCATTGACTAAGCCGTCAGCCTGGACGAATGATATATCGAGTTCAGCATCGAGAGGGTTGTAGACCTGCAAAGCGTGAATTCCTTGTATGTGCGGTATGCGTGTAAAGGCACGTACGTCGAAGCTGAGTTCAATTTCATTGGTCACGAGTGTCTCTAGGGTGATCGTAGGGTATACGTGCGTGATAATCGGAGGGACGTTCAAGCCTATGCCTTCCATGAGCGAGGAAGGCTGGGTATACGTGATTCTACTTACCCGTGACACTGGTGGTCAAAGTCACGCCCTCGAGTGCCGGCTGGAGTGATGCAAATGGTGTACTTGCAGAATCTCCTTGGATAGTAAGCGGAAGGTTATCGCCAGTTTGCAAGAAGCTGGTGAGGAAGCCCTGCGCCAGAGAAATCATTAACCCGGTTGAATACAGTCGATGGCATACCAACCTCAGCTACGGTATCATTCGGGTTTGCAGGCTCATAATGGAACTCTCCAGACATGGTATTTTCTCCCGGGACCAAGTTGAAGGGCTAAATTGGTCAAGTTCAGCTAGCACTACAGACAGGTCGATCATTCACTCACGCTGAAGGCTGCTCGGCCGATCATGACATTTTGATAGTACACTGGCAAAGCGATGTCAACCGTGTCAAGTGAGACGTTGGATGGGTTGTTCATTGACGACGTGAGGGGCGAGATGATGTATTCATTACCACCACTTCCACCACTGCCAGAAATCGATATGTTGCTAATCGTTGCCTTGCCGTCAAAGGAGTTCATACCTATTACACAGTTCAAGCACGAAGGGAAGCTGGTTCGTATGGAAACTCACCTGCTAAGTTTGAGGTGACATCGAATGCAATTCCAGAGATAGGAACATTGCCAATAGCAGTCTTCGCCGTCACATCAGCAGTTCCGCTTAATCCCAGGTCTACCGAATTCTTGTCCGTCACTTGTGCAAACATAGCTTCAAATGCGCCATTATTGACTGAAGTTAATGGCACATTGTGGAAGCTGATCGGCAAGGCAGCTAGGTTTCCGGTTGATACCCCTCCGACGTTGTCGGATTGAGGAAGGTTCAGCTACACAGAGGGTCAGTCACCTGTTAACATGGACCAGGAACGAGTGTTACCTGAGCAGCGGTCGTGCCTCCATAACTGAGGTCCATGTTGACAGTGGATTGAATGACCTGTAACGAAAAACCGAAGGGGTTCTTGTATTGTGCCACGGTGTTATTGGAACCCGATAACGGAGCGAACGCCTGGTCCTGGGTCTCCATCGTTAAGCTCAAGTCCGAGAGTGCAATGGATTGGATAATCTGGTTATCGTCAGCTCGATCGTTCCCTGCAAAGTTGCGATTGGACCTACGTCGAACTTCTGGCCAGGCAAGATGACATCGAGTGCGAGAGTCTTGAAGGCGGTACTGAGCCATGTTACTGGTCCGTCTGCACCAGGAGGCTGAACCGTCTCGCCCTGGACATTCAGCGTAATATTATCCGCAGCAAGATACTCCGAGAATAATTTGCCAATAGCGCTCAGACCAGAGCCACTTTGAGGTATCATTTGTCCGCTGAGGTGAGATGTCACTGTGGACTCAGGTGGAAGCATGAGGTCACTAGCGGTAAGTGCTATAAAAGAGCCATAAGAAATCGATTTCATTACATCACTTGTTCACTCACGTCCAACGACTGTGTTCTCAAAATAGGCTAGGAATCCAACGTTGCCAAGGTCGATGCCAATTTCTGGGAGGAGAGGTTAGTAAGAAAGAGCGGGAAAAGGAACGGTACAAACGAGCAGGGGAAGGAATGACCGAGTCCGTCGAGATGGTGATACCTCCAGCTGGATCATCCGAGGGAAGTTGGAAGTTACTGATCGTCACGCCTTGGAGTCCATTAAATGCTTTTAAGGTGACTGTCTTTGACAATGAGACCCCGGTGAAGATTGTTCCAAGAGCGGTTAGCCTGAGGGATGAAGTGGAAATCGTCCAGTCGAAACTCGGATTATGCAGCAAATACGTCGCAAATGATGTGAATCTGATGCAGTTATTCAGTTTCTCTCCCAATTTCACAAATGTAATTTTGCTCACTGGTCTTGATCGGTTATCACCAGCTGGCCCTGGGCGTTGTAGTTCGGGACGCCGGTGTTGGCAGCAGCACATACTGTGGACCATAGTGAGTATTCCACACGTGGCCTATTTTGACCAACTTACCTGGAGGCAGTGCAATGGTCGCAATATCGTGGCCATCCCACGTTACCCTGGCCGACAGACATAAGTATCAGCAAGTCCAGGAGCAGAGAGGACATACGTTACTGGATCAACAAACTCGATCAGAGCATCTAGAGGGCCAACATTGGTCATGGAGCCTTGCAAAGAGAGCGCGAAGCCCTCGTTCGTGATGTCCCTATCCTGACCGTCAATATCATAAGTAAAAGTGAGTAGGTGACTGGAACGTACGTGATGTTTGCTTCATTGAAAACTAGTGTGGCGCCGTTGACGAGGTCTTGGGCAATAGGGCCAGCCACCGCACCAATCAGATATAAAGATGTCTTATCCGTCTTTTATCGAGCATGTTAAGAGTGGAAGTAATTACAGTCACCAAACTTACAATAATCGAAACTCCATATTGATTAAAGGCAAGATCAGTTGCATCTAGTCACTCGGTAAATCAACTGGATAGTTTGTAGGTAATGTTCTTACAATCATCGAGTTTGACGGAAGAGGCCACAGCGAGTGTGACTTGCAGCCCTTTCAACGCATTCAAAATGGCGTCATCAATGTCGAATTGATTGCCGCTAGTATTGTCGTCAGATCTGTAAGACTAGAGAGAAGTTTAGGTCATACCTGACGCAAGTTGGATTACTTGTATCCACCGACGTATTGACCTTAAAGAAGATGTCATTCAGGTGCTGACTGAGAAGGACATCAACGCACAGGTGGGTGGAAGCTCGGGTTATCAAGGACTAGTTGGAACAGACTTGTCAAAGGGCCGAGGTCGACGTTATGCTCTTGAGCTGCAGTGGTGATCAATTGAATGATAGTCAAGGGGTCGAGGTTGAAGTCAAAGGGAAGCACAGGTGATGTGACGTTAGAGTGTCCATCAGCATGGATAGGGTTAGAAGACATGTCAACATGATTAATAGCGCCAAGCGTCAGGTTGTGATAGGTCGCTGTCGCCGTGACTTCAATTAGGTTGATGCTAGCCGTGAAGGGATTTGCCAAAGTGAAAGTCGTCGACGCCACGCCAGTCTGGACAATGTCAATTGGAAACTCCAGGGAAGCGCTACTAATGAGGTTCTGGTGCATAGCCGGAATAGTCACTGGCGACAAATTAATCTGCGCAAGAGCTGGTTCCAAAGAGTCAATTGGAGTGGAATCGGAGGTCCCCGTAATGGTTGTTTGCGAATCAACGCCCTGAAGATAGTTCTCGAGCATTGCTTGTCCCGACGCCGTTTGTGCATCCCCTTGAGGGGAGTAGTGGACATCTGACAGATCAGCTGAGTGATGCGATGTTTGAGCTCAGGAGGGATGCAAATACCAGTAGGGTAGGACACGTTCCCAGGCTGGATAATCATGTTGCTCTGCAGATGGAAAATTGAACTCCAAATCGAATATGAGAGAACGTAAATGCACACCAGATCAGCAGACCCAATAACTTGGCCCCTACCGAGAGTCAGTGCGCCCTCCAGTAAAAGTTGAAAAGATAACTCACTCGAACTGCAACGCAAACGAAACATCGCCAGTACCTGAGAATAGCGGTCAGCAGTCCCAACATTGAAAAGGACGCTGTGGCTCACCAATTGTGAGGTTGCTAGAAAGGAGTAGACACACTTATACATGACATGCTCTCATATTCGACTTCACATACCTCGGGTTATAAAGTGACGTGTCTAGTGTGATCAACAAATAATCTGAATATCCGTGGTTGACATCCAAATTCGCAACGGATGCAGGCTTCGCATTGAGTCCTTGCAATCCCGCGATCGTAGACTGCACAGAGAACTCGATGTCCGTTAAGGACAGAACTCCAACAGCGGTAGACGCTTCGGCATTCGCGGCGCCCGATAGTGCCAACGTTTGCGAAGATCCTAGGGTCGTAGCAGCTATGAAATTCTGGAATGTCTCATGCTGGTCAGAATACACTGCAAACGGAACATCGCTAAACGTCAAGTAAATGATACGATTGTTAACGTCAGTCGTGCTGGGTCCAGGTGGTATCACTAATTCAGCGAAAGATTGGCCATTGTATCCAGCAGTGATGTTCTGCGCAAGCGATGTGATGTCGATGGGGAAAGCGAAAGGCAGAGTGAAGGCGGCAGTGGTCAGATTGCTGCTTGAAATTGGATCGTATGCAGTGTCTTCGGTGAACATGAGAGACAGCTGTTCAAGATCAATCGACTGGATTATGTTGATCTTTCCTTGGTTCGGCAGCGATGTCGCTACCTGGAGGCTTTGAATACCTTCGTTCAGCCAAGTCACCTACAGATATGGTCAGTAAGCATATGCCGAGGACAAAAAAGAGCTCACGTCGGTCGGGCCAGCACCAGCACCATAAACGATGACCTGGCTGTCCATGCCATGGATGAAGTTATTGAAGATAGCGGAAACAGTCGCAAGCCCTTCCGCAGAGTTCTGCGGAATGAGCCGACCAGCTAACCCAAGTGATGAGGTAGAATTTGGGGCCAGCGTGACAGTCGAAGTCGAAGAAACCGGAGCTATCTCGACGCCATTGGCATAGGTGTTGAATGCTATGGAACTAAGTTCAATGCCAACTTGAGAAGGCTACAACGGAAGAAACGTGAGTGAGCCGTCAAAACTGAGCCATCAAAACTTACATTGATGACTTCTGAATTGATTGTAAGATGGATTCCACCGGCAGGGTCGTTGGATGGTAGGTCAAAGGAGTTGATGATCACACCATTCTTAAGACCATTGAAGCCCTTCAATGTAACCGTTTTGGACGGAAGAGAGATGCCGGATACTTCGATACCTTATGAATGCGTCAATAATACGGTACCGTAGCTTAAGCGAACTAACACACCAAGTGCACTGACTATCCAGCAAATAGTTGTAAGCATCAGTTAGCGATACCTAGCACAAACGTACCAGTTAAGTTATCGCCAGTTATGTCCCATTCAAACGATTCGTCATTGAGCATGACCTGAATAATTTGAGGGAGGAAACTGCATGCCAGAATTATATTTTCCCTACCTTGGTGAAATTGGCGAGATAATCCGTGTTAGCGACCTCAAAAGTAGTTTGCACGTTGAGAGTAGCTCCGACATCGCCAACGACATTAACAGGATCCAGCCTCATCACGCCAATCGGCTGACCACCCCACGAAACAGTGAGCCCATTATTAAACGTGATCGTCGCGTCAACTGTTAAGATGATGTTAAATAGATATGCCAGCCGATGCATGGAAGAGAACGCACAAGGCCCGGCGTTTGTGATGCTTCCATTTAACTGTGTACCTATACAATCCTCGGTAAGATATGCAAGTCATCAAGCTCTGACACGAACCAAACGACGTCTCTTGAGGGTTAGTGATGAGCACTGATTCCACGCTACAGAGCAATTTCAGCAAGGTGAGCTGCAACAATATCGATGCTAATTACCTTAGGACACTGCCACTGACGACTTTCTGGACGATAGGTTGCGC
Source organism: Rhizopogon rudus (assembly GCA_002995055.1). NCBI lineage: Eukaryota > Fungi > Basidiomycota > Agaricomycetes > Boletales > Rhizopogonaceae > Rhizopogon > Rhizopogon rudus. Next base: position 18,728 of record PVYE01002606.1, on the reverse strand, counting down.
CAAGACGGGCAGGATTAAGTTGAGGCTGCTATCCGTGGAAATCGGAACACCAGATTGAGTGTAGCTCAGTGTCGTCGCGTAGTCACCTACACAACAGTGCAACAGTGAGTAATTGCAGTATGTGTGAATACACAAACTCTAACCGATTGTAAGCTGTGAAGTCAGTTGTATGTCACTCCTCAGCTGCTTGAAAGCTTGGTCAACGAAATTCGGAAGATTAAATCCCCTGAAAATTTGATTCAATATCAGAAGGGGCGAAAGCAGAGGATATAGTATTCACGTGTATATGTTGTCTCTTCGTTGTTGCTGGGGAACCGGCTCAGAGTCTGCCGTCGTAGCAGCTACATACTGGTAACCCCCAATAGCTACAAGACCGTCCAGTTGTGTGGGATCCAAACCTGCTTGCACCGCGAGCACGCGAGTCAGTGTGAAGAGCGTTGGAGGATCATAGTTCATGGTCATGTTGAGGGCGGGAGATCTCGTGGTCGATTTCCCTGCAGAATTGAAATTCGTCGCAGTGTCAATGGTACCGAGGTGCAGGCCATGCGAGGTGACATTCGATGTGATACTGGTGATGTCGAAACTCGCGGTGAAAGGATTGGCGAGCTCAACAGTCACCTGGCTGATGTTGTTTGTAATAAACGTGGTGGGGAGAACTGTTTGACCATTCAACAAGGTACTCCCCAAACAGGTAACACGACTCACTCTCCAAAGAACCCGTCGACAAGAGACTAGAGTTGAGGCCAGGAAGCATAGCGGTGATGTTCAAACTTTCAAAGGCCTCCAGGAGAGAAGCAACTTGTGTGCTCCCACTGTAGCCCACAATATTGAGCTCCACGTCTAACAACGCAAATTATCCCCTGATTAAAGACAAGGATTCGGGGCATACCTTGGCCACCAACAAACTCGCTGAGAGTTTGCAATCCTTCGGGCGAACCGTCAGGCTGTAAATATAAACGGTTAAATCGAGAGACGCCAGACGTAGGGGCGCTAAAAAAACATACATCAAAAGCAGACGATGCTAGAATCGTGTTATTCCCCATGTTCAGCGTCAAATTGGACATTAGCGTCGTGCCGAGGATTGCACCATCGCGTTGCAGCTGGAGTTCTGCAACAAGCACCTTGTCAATTTCAAACAACACTCCGAGCAACCGACAGGACTAACGCAAGTCGCCAGTAGCAAGGTCGAGATTGGAAGGGTTATAGATGGACACTACGGGTAAAGTCAGCCACAACGAGGTAAAAGTTGCAAGGTTATCTTACCGCCGATGCTAAGATTAAGGGCCTGTTGAGTACCGCCCATAACATCGACACTACCGATGGTAGTGTACCCCTTGAGACCTTGCAGGCCACTGAGACTGGTCGATACGTTGACCTTGATAGGGTCCAGAGTGATCTGGCCAATGCTCATATTGGCCACCGCACGAGAATTGCCAACCAGAAGGAAGTCAGTCGTGGTAGAATCTGTGAGTTCCATGTCTGCAACGTATGCAGTTACAGACTGCATTGTTCGAAATAACCACAACACACGTACTGAACGCGGAGAAAGCACCATGCTCCGGATCTGTAGCGTTCAACACACCATCCACAATGGTGATGTTAATGGTGCCCTCTGTATCTGTGGGGCTGAGCACATTGATTGAAGACGTCGATGCACCCAGAGGCTACGCATACAAGACGGTTAGCACTGAACCGCAAATGTGGTGAGTGGCTGGCAATACCGTATTCAAAGCAGCGACATTCGAACCATTCTTGACAATAGTGAACTCATTCTGTATCTCGGAGATCGACAACCCAAACCCGAAAGGCAATTCTGTTGCGCCCTGATCAGACAGGATGATAAACATAGCTTTCACACGAATCACTCACGCATGGTCGCGTGAACGGAGTTACTGTCCGTTCGAGGGGTCCAGGCTGTCTCTGGAGTGAATGAAAGCGCCATGCTCCCTATCTGGATTGACCGAATTGGGTTGATCGGCGTGCTCGACTTGAACGGGACTGTAAGCTGAAGGCTTTGGAGTCCCTGACTGAGCCAAGATATCTCCGAACCATCAGACTGCATGGTTGACTTGCCCACTGCAATCACAGGCGAGCTTTCGAAGTTGATATAATTGGTGAAAAGCTGCGAGACAGCTGCAAGGTCGGCAGGAGTTGTCTGGGGTATCAAAACACCATTCAAAGTGATGTTATTAGGACCGGGGACCTGAAACAAGTCGATAAAGTAGAACCACTAGTTAAATTATAAGACATACGAGGCTGGTGTTAGTTCCTGTTCCAGAACCAAGGTAGACATTTTGGTACATGAGGTCAAAAACCACGGTTCCCAGTGCCAATGAGAACGGGCTGTACAGTGTGATCAGGTCCAATCACAGTGGGGATTCTCATTCGATTACCTTGTGTTGTTCAGCTGCGTGACTGTCACAAAATTTATACCTCCCTCAGGATTGTCGCTGGGTAATTGCATGTCCTCAAGAATGACGTTGCCATCAAAATTGTTTGTGCCTTGGCACGACCTCCCGTCAGTTGCGCCGCTTTAAGTCTATATGAATATAGGGATACCGTACCATTAATAGTCACCAGCTTATTAAATGAAATACCATGTGCCGTGGGGAACTTCATCGCTTGGACGTTCAGATTGTAACTTTGTAACCTCCAAGTAAAATTCTGCGAGGTAATCATCCAGCTGGTGAAGCGGCCAAAGGCATCCTGATCTGTGATGTAGAAGGTTGTGGTATCATTTATCGTCGCCCGCTTGTTGGAAGCATACAGTGTCGAAAGCGACATATAGCCAATGGGTACTTCATCGGTGCCATTGATCCAGCTCACATTCACTGGCTGCGAGAAGGCCACTGTGGCGGAGAATATACCGGTATGGGATACCTAAACTCGACGGTGAACAAATGCAAGAACAACATAGTCCGCCACCTACGACGCCTAGCATTGACAAAGTGAAGCTACATGTCAAGTGAGTGAGCATATTGACCGTGTACAACGATATTACGCTTACGATGTATTTGAAGGGGACAGTATTGCCGCCTGTTGAATATCCAACGTAGATTTGTTGATCACATCCTGAACAATTGCGCGGAGAACAGGAAAAAGAATTATGAAAAGCAATGCGATGCCCACGCAAGCACCAATGATTGAAGTGATTATAAACCATCTTCGCTTGTACAGAGGTGGTTTAGGTGGAGCAGCAGCAACAGCAGCCGCATCTGCATCTGCATTTTCTGGCTGGCCATCTTCTTGAGGGACAGCGGCTTCGGCCGAATTTGCCAGAGCACTGATTGGGATCCCAGCCGGAGTAGTCCTAACGAAGGGATCGGCGAATGGGTCTGTTTCTGGCTGATCACCCGCAGAGCTAGTTCCTGCAAACGGGGCAGCATGACCTATATTAACGTGAATTTGAGTCCAATTGCGTGCAGATGTGTCATAGAATTGGAGAGGGCTACGTTACCTGTCAATGACGCGTCTGACCGACCACCAAGACTGCGCGTGCTACTGTCAAGGTTGGCATTATAAACGTCATTGCTTCTGTTCGCTGAGGTGACTTCCTCCATCTTGGGAGGGAGTGTCGCCAAAATGAATAGAAAAGTCGATCACTTCAAGGAGACAATGAGCGTGAACTGGGACGCGCGGGGAAGCAAGCTGGTTGAAAAAGCAGCCGACGAGAGCACTTTTCTGTTAAAGAAAAAGTACTTACGTTACGGATCTGGAATGAAACTTCGCAGGCACGACTGACACATAATATGCATGTGGAACGAAGGTTTTAACAGACAAGAAGTTAACAGGGAATGCTACGCGCATCACGCGACGGGGGAAGCTCCTTGATTGGTTGTCAATGTGCTTCGCCGGACTAATGATCAAATGTGATCAAATTGGGAATCTTGATGAATTGCGCTGAGCCCGCGATTGTCAGATCTACATACATGCGAACCGGCTGCTGTTGCGGTCACAGGAACAACAGTGGAGTTGGTGTTCTCTGCAGATTCCAGTTCAAAACATTGAACCCGGTGAAGTTGCATAGGAAATGTCAGCGTCTAGAGTAACGTTGAATTGCGACTAGAACGTGCATGAAATGAATTTCAAGTCCGCCAGCGCTGGCATCGGCACTAACTAGAGCGAGTACCTACCGAATTATTATTATTGGCATAATACTTACGTGAGTTGCAAGTTCAATCATGAGTCTGTCTCTCAGAGCCGCGGCCCAGCACTTTTCACCATGGACATCCAAAACACAAACCGTTCCCAACATGGGACGAATTCGGTCCGTTTCAACATGCGATCAGAAAGGTTCCCGGTGCTTGATGCCACTCTCACTCCACACATCGTAATTACCAACACCATGGTATATTGTGCCTTGTCCGCTCATCGGAAAGAGGGAACTGCACAGTGCAGGCCTACCTAGGACGGTCCACCCTTCATAGCCACGAGAAGAGTATTCGTCAATGCACAGTGCACGCCTTGAACTTGAACCCACATTCGCCACCCCGCATTGCTTCGAGCAATTTGCGGGGTAAAAACTTCCCCAGAACTTGACATACCTCTACAACGCACGATGACGCTTGTGGTTATTTCACTTCCGGGTAATTGTTTTCAACCAATGCGTCCGAGATCACATGGTATGAGGCGCCTGCATATCATCATATAAGAGTTGGGCTGGTCATAAGACATACTGATCACGCATCCAAACAGTTCTTTCATACTCAGCATATGGGGCCACTCCCAAACCTCTGGTACCCTATAGAGTTCCATATATGCATGTCCTGCTACTTTTGTGGGCCTTGGTCCACTTGGCAAGTTTGGAGTCTGCCTGACTGGTCTCGAGATCTCTGCGCTACAGGAGCATGTGAAGTCTTAATATCATCCTGAAGCAATTTCCTAATCACGTTAATACAGGTCGCCAACTGCAGCTCTGAAGCCCTCGGAAGCCGGTTGGACACTATATAATTCACAGGTGAGATAGCTGCCGGCTCAACAATCATAACAGCATCTTTATGCAGGTTGATGAAAAGAACGTACGGCAAACATGTCGACACGGATTGGACGATACACTTTCGAAATCTCACCCGACGAACGTCACACGTGTCGCATGACCACCGAACCGAAGGAACTACCTATCCGGTGTGTGAAGAACTAAGTACTACATAGTAGAGCTAGAGATTCATTGTCTATGTACGTCACCTGGCTATTATTATCGTAGGACAAGAGTGCTGCCTCTCACCTATGTATAGCAAGGATGGAAATCAAAGCAACGAACTAGCTTCATGTCGGTCCTTCCCGAACCACAATAGTACAATCCAGTACTTTCGTGTTAGCAGCGCTTGTGTGCCGGCTTTATCATTCTTCCTTCTTTAGAAGGAACGTGCCTCTTGAGTAATTGCTATCGCCTCCTCCACCGATGTAATGATTCCATCTCGTGGACCGTGCATCAAGCCACATCACTGCCTTTCCACTTGAGCCCAGTGATGAATACTGTCGAGTATCCGCCTATATTCACTTCACGATTGAATGCTCGAAAACACATCCAGTTTACGCGGTTTGCAAATGTTCCTTGGGCAAACGACGTCATTCCGAGCATAGCATCAGCCACATGCCTTTCATGAATGCCAACCATGAAATGTGTTGTTGAAACAAGTACATAAGCCTTCATGTTCATAAGCCAACAAAAGAGAATGCAAGATAAGTGAAACACGGATAAATATTAACTAATCGAAACGAAGGTGGCAAGGGCAAATAGCAATAGACAAGGGATGCGTGTCGTTTAATAAATCAATACATCTCTTATATCCAGAACCTCATGAACGTGCCATGTTACCCTGGAACATTGCTTGCGACCTTATCATCTCCATCCGAACTCGTGTCTTTGATCAAGTTGGCGCCTCCATCAGTAGCCATCTCGGCGTCCTGAAGCATGCTAGATGGCGAAACATCTGCGTCCGGAGCATCTTCACCGCTACCCTTGTGAGAAGCAGCATTAGTTGCAACGATGGAAGCTGATACTGAGGTCACAGTCGCCTCGCTCGCAGTTGAGTCTTTACGAGCACGGGTACCACGTGACCTGGCGGTTCTGCGCTCGGGCCGCTCCGGACCGTCCTGATCACCCACAGGAGACAGAGCAGAGTTGTCGATAGAGGAAGGAGGGGAAGGTTCTCCACCTGTAGAAGTCTGCGCTGTGGCAGTAGCAGCTGAGTTCCTTGGAATACGAGTGCGCTTGGCGGGATAGGTCGCGTCGCCGTCATCCACCTCCTTGCGCCTTCTCTTGTTTCCACTTCCGGCAGAGCGTCTCTTGCGAGGAGTAGGTTTGTCCTTGAGTTCTGGCTCGGGAGCAGGGACGACGTCGATGAATGGGATGGGGGAGGGAGCTGGTTCGTTCGCGTCGCGCACTTTGGGCGCGGGACGACGTGCACGATTTGAGGATCGGCGCGTGGGATCATCTATTATTACTGCCGGTGCGGGGAGCCCGAACGCAGTGGGATCCAAATCGGGGAGAGATAGGGCAAGACGACCAAGAGGATGATAGAGGGGTAGTGAGGGGCCAATCATCCATCTCTTGTGTCTCTTAGACTGGCTGGACTGGTAGATTGACCCTTGCAGAGACAGCTGGAGGGCAAGCGAATGGGGCGAGGGGGATTGGCTCGATGACGACGCATCAGAACCAACTGGTGGCCCTTCGAGGTGGAGGGTAGATGTACCAGCGCTGGGGGAGCGGTACGTGATTTGTGGCTTCCAGCGGATGGAAGTCATGGATGGCGAATATCAATCTATGAGGAGGTAATACTTGCAACTATGCGGGTAGCGAAATCTGAAAACTGATGATTACTGAGTGTTCTGTTCTGCGTAAAACGAAAGGAGTGAAGTAAACGCACGAAGGTAAAACCCTGTTATGGTCGCATGCCACCACGAGCGTGTGTTGGCACTGTTGAGTGTTCTGATGATGTGCCCCAGCGCCAAATTTCAGAAGGTCTTTTAGATATCGTTGATGGTACAAGATCAAGAAGTGAGAACTCGTAGAACGCGGTACAATGGATAGCGTAGACTCTAGAGTTATGACAATCCTGAGCACACTCGGGAGTCGGATGGCTCGGAAGGAACGTTCCAAGTTCAGTCGATGATGGCACCAAAGCTGAAAGCGCGGGTGCAATATTAATCACGAGTTTATTTGCCGGGTTACAGAGGGACAACCCGACATCTCGGCTTCTACTCATCTCTTCAACATTGAGGATCGATGTAACTTCAACTCCTCCCGTTCGGGGCTCTGTGCCGTAGCACCGACTGCACAACCGCGCGACTTCATGTCTAGCTCTGTCTCTGGCTCATGTGCCGTTTCAGGCTGCGCCAAGGCCCCCATTGAAAACCTTCAAATCACTTATGATGGTCAGGCGTGAGGAGTGAGTGTGTCGCAGGATTTCTGTGTCTGGACTCTGCATTCCATCAGTGTGTCGTGTGTCCCTGGTCTTGCGATGGCCTACCCTGCTAAAACACAATGCCTAGGCGCCAGAGGCTTCGCTTTCTTCTCAAAGCTCTACCAAAAATTGTTATGTACTACAACTGCAGACGAAACCCTTCTGCACAACAGGGATCAATCTCAGAACTCAGGCAATCGCGCGATGATCCAGTTTGATGTGCTTCTGCTGTGAACACGTCATCTTGTCGCAAAAACAAGGCATACGAGGTAGAACTTGTCGCTATGGGCCTCATAGCTGATCTACGGCAATCGGACGACACGAAGGAGCAGTAGGATCTGAAGCTCGACACTTACGCAGCCCCATAGTCGCTCATTTTGTGCTACTGTCTCCCGGTTCTGCCCTTGTGGATATTGTCGTAAACGGCGATCTAATGGGGTTTCCCCATCGATCCCTGACTACTCCAGCCATCTTTCAGATCCACCTGCTCCTGATCCCCGCTGCCAAAACTGAGCATGATTTGGGGCTTATGAAAACTTTGTGTCGCCCAGCGAAGACAGGTTCGTTCACCCGATGTCGTTTTTGAAGTTCCTTGGCACTCTTCACTGTCAGGTCATTTTCGGAGCTTTACGGATATGAATCTTGGTGCCGCTACATACCGTCAACCCAATATCAGTCATTGGAAGATAGCCTTTCCTGTTCTATGTTCAGATCGGCCGTACACCGAAGATGCCCCACGTGACGTTAGATACGAGGAGTCGCCTGCTGTTGCGCATGCGCACGCAAGGTATATGTGTCTTGTAAGGTGGCATTTTGGGAGACCGTAGGTCCTAGAAGTGTTCGCACGGCGCACTCCGCTAGCTGCATTCCTACTCCCTGATGTATTATAATTATTAAGTACTGTAGCCGCATCAAGGCGCCTTGGGTCCCCTGTGTGGCCAAAATAGTGTAGGCCAAGCTCACGGCAAGCATGTGATATCGTAAGTAAATATTGACTCAAGACTGTGCACGGAAGCGCGCGAGAACGGACAACCGCGAGTGAGGCTGCAGTAATGGTGCGTTGAGTTGAGGCGGGATCCGACAGTTCATTGGGTGACTGTGTTTTTGATATTCCCCTGTTAAGTTCGAGGCCAAAATGATGTGTGCTGGCATGTGCTTCTTGCTCTTTCCCTTTGCCCACAAGTCAGACTGTTCGACAGCCCTGCAGGGTCCTGCCATCGACAGCGGTGAACTCTGTCTTGACAGAGGAGACAGATTGTTCCGCATCGGTGTCGCGATTGATTCTTGTTTGTCCCGGAGTGAACCGGAGCGTTTGAGTGGATGTTCCGGCTGGGACTCGTAGCTGGTATAAAACCAGGTAAAAACTTGAGATCAGCATACCATCTCCTTGCTCCTGGCCATTTCTATTCTCACTTACAACTTAGAGTAAGTTGTTTGCCGTTAATGTGTTGCCGTTGAGGCGTCTGGTGTGACTCATCGCGTGCGGGGGGTGCGGGGTACTTTCGCTTACTACCCGAACAAGCCTCCCCGCTCGCGGATCATTGATTTCATCGACGCTGCCCGAATTTTCGTTGACCAACATCTTCTTCCCAGATTTCTTTATCAAACATGGTTCACCCTCACCATACGCCATATGTGACCCCTCACATCTTGCACAGAAATTACGCTCAAGCTCACGACAATGAACTCCATAATACTCGTCAGTGTACACACTCTTATACTTCTATCTACTAATCAATTTTCAAACAGTCATCGGCCATGACCTCGAGTATTTCTCCCAAGCAGGATTTGATATGGACAGGATCCAACTCAAGCGCAATGCGCCTGTAGCCCAACTTTATGAAGATGCCATCCGCAACGAAGGCGCCATCATCTCCTCTTCCGGCGCCCTCATTAACTTCTCGGGCAAGAAGACCGGTAGAAGTCCTAAAGACAAGCGAATCGTCTACGAGGAGACCAGCAAGGATGATATATGGTGGGGCTCCGTGAATATCAAGATGGATGAGCGTGAGTTTCCTCCTCTTGATCATTAATCTCGTCTCAGGAGTTTCTTCTAGACACCTTCGAGATCAACCGTGAGCGTGCCATTGACTATTTGAATACACGCGACAACGTCTATGTGTTCGACGGTTTTGCTGGAGTAAGTCCTGTGTATCCAACTGCATGACTCGCACGACTCACTGGTTTCAGTGGGATCCCAAATACCGTATCAAGGTCCGGGTCATCTGCGCCCGTGCCTACCATGCTCTCTTTATGGTGCGTCACCACAATTACATCTTTTCCCCTGCTGACAAGCTCCGAAGAACAACATGTTGATCCGCCCGACCGAGGAGGAGCTAGCTAGCTTTGGCGAGCCCGATTTCATCATTTACAATGCCGGCCAATTCCCTGCAAACCGCTTCACCAAGGGCATGTCCTCCACCACGTCAGTGGAGATTAACTTCAAGCGCATGGAAATGGTTATCCTCGGCACTGAGTATGCCGGCGAGATGAAGAAGGGTGTCTTTTCCGTCATGCATTACCTTCAGCCCGTGAAGTTCGGCCAACTCTCTCTCCACTCCTCCGCCAACGTCGGAATGGACAAGGGCGATGTCACCCTGTTCTTCGGTCTCTCTGGAACTGGAAAGACAACACTCTCCGCCGACCCCAACCGCCTTCTCATCGGTGATGATGAGCATGTGTGGTCAGACACTGGGGTGTTCAACATCGAGGGAGGATGCTACGCCAAGTGCATCAACCTGTCGAGCGAGAAGGAGCCGGAGATTTTCAACGCCATTCGCTTCGGGTCCATTCTGGAAAACGTCGTGTACAACCCTGCAACGCGCACTCCGGATTATGACGACGTTACCATCACGGAGAACACACGTTGCGCGTACCCGATTGAATACATTCCGAATGCCAAGATCCCATGCATGGTAGACAGACAACCGAGCAACATCATCATGTTGACGTGCGATGCGTTCGGTGTCCTCCCACCTGTAAGCAAACTTTCTCCGGATCAAGCAAGCTACCACTTCCTTGCTGGTTACACCTCGTAAGTATGTTCATACTTCTGTTGGTATCACTCACTAAGCCACCTGTAGAAAAACCCCTGGCACAGAAGATGGCGTCCTCGAGCCTATCCCGACATTCTCGACCTGCTACAGCGCGCCTTTCATCGTGTTACACGTACGTTTCCCATCTTCGCCTCGGAAGCGTTGCACTAATCCTCACCGGTACAGCCTGGACGCTACGCAGAAATGCTGGCCGATCGCATGTCCAAGCACAACGTGTCCTGTTGGCTAATCAACACTGGCTGGACGGGTGGCAAGTTCGGCACGGGCAAGCGCTGCCCGCTCAAGTACACCCGCCGCATCGTCGATGCCGTGCACTCCGGGGAGCTTCTCGACAGCGAGTACGAGACATTCGGTACCTTCGGGCTCCAGGTTCCTACCAATGTGGAGGGTGTCCCACGTGAATTGCTCAACCCGCGTTTGGCATGGGCAGATAAGGAGGCTTTTGAACGTGAGGTCCGCAAGCTCGCGGGTATGTTCCAGAAGGCGTTCAAGTTGTACGAGGGCGATGTGCAAGAAAACGTGAGGTTGGCAGGCCCGCGGGTGGATTAGAGACATTCTTTCCCGTCCTTATTTATGTTTTACGGTTATAAGGTGGCTTTAGACCGGAGATACAGCTATGTATCTAAACCAAATCAGAACTGTATTCTTATGTACTGTGCTCTTTGTACTTCGTTCTAATATTTTAAGAAACAGCGAGACGGTCATGTAAGTGGTAGCTAGTGCTGAACGTAGAGCTATTTACCAGTTGCCTCCACTCAGTGTGAGAATCCTCCATACGCGATTGAGAAGGTTCTGAACAACTGAATCGCGAGGCTTCCCAGGGCGAGCTAACTCCCAAATCAACCCTTGAAGTACTTCTTGAGTACCCTCAGAATATCTCGACGCCTCTCGAGGTAAGTATGTCAACCTGAAGGTAACGGAAGTTTCGAATGGCAAACCCCTGTCAGCATTTGATCCATGCCACCAAGAATTCGCATCTTCATCACTGTCGGAACCACAAACCACGACAACCAAACCAACACCAAACTTCGCGTAGACTTCGCGAAATTTCTGCACCTCCGCTCTCTGCGTGCGGACGGGCTGTCCTTTGTCCACGTAAAATATCAATAGGCCAGGTTCGAAACCAATGCCCCGCTCGGACCGTTCCGCAGGTGGATAGGGTGCATTTACGCGCTGGAACATGTAGTACTGTCCGCGGATGGACACCATGGATCTGACCCATGCGCCATTCGTGACGCCCGCTATGTTGCATACGTTCATGGGTGCTTGGATAGCGGAGTCACAGACGATGACGTTTCGCGGGTTGTCCATCGCATGATGATCGCCAATACACCCGATAACGTGAACCCCTTTCCCACTTGGCAGGTGATGCTGCTCGATCAGTTCATAGACAGCGAGGCGTGACTGATTGTAGCGCTCCTTGAGCTTCTCGCTGTCGTCGTCTCTGATGATCAATGCGGTGATACATGCATGGTCAGCAAAGGTCATCCGCTGCTCCGAGAAAAATTTCTCGTTTGTCGTCCACCAATGCTCCATGTGTGGTTCCTGGTTTTCCAATCCTGTTACGATAAGAACGATTGGAACTTCCTTAAATTTGGAGTGGAATAGATTGTAGTTGCGGCTGAGCGCGGACGCCTTCCTGGTGGCCCGCACACAATACACGAAGAGATGAATGCCTTCTTGTTCCTTAAGTTTCTGAAGGAGTTTCTTCAAAATTCTTTGGGCTTCTTCAGCGGGGACTGTCCCCTCAGAGCCCTCACCAAGACCTGTGATCGAGTTCAGTGGCATCCCTCGCCAAGAGCGATAGACTACACTAACCTGGTGTATCGAAAAGCTTCACCTTCAAGACCTTCTTCTCAAACGAGATGTCGTGGTCGTACACGGTGATTTCGGCTGTACATCCCAAGGCGTCGGGGGATACTGCCTGGGGCACTCGCCCCCCAGTGATCAAGTTCACCACGGAACTTTTACCAGCCCCCGTTTCTCCAAAAATGACAACATTATAGCGATGTGAAGCCTCCTTGACTCCAGTAGCAGCATGATGGTTCTGGTTTAAAGTTAGCTTTATGCTGAGAAAGAGCCAGACGTCACCTACGGTAGATAATCCTCTCTCAGCATACGACATTGGAAAGATGACTCAAGTAGAGAAAAGTCGACTTGGAAATGCGCGTCTTGGCTTGTAGCCTCAATGCATCCCCGGGTCCCGATTCGTTAAAAAGAACAGTCATTGCCGTCGAGGTGCCAGAAATGGCAAACACATGTGTTGAGCATCATGCATCATGTTCCATGCATGGAAGGCACTTGATGCAGCCATACTGTAATCCATTGGTAGCGTACGCCCGCAAGCGCTGCCTCAGTTGTAGCAAGGAGAATTCGGCCGTGTTCTCCAGGATTGAGTGAAACCACAGAGGCAAATGGTTGTCGCTCTTGAAAACGGCACTTCGCGGTCTGGAGAAGAGATGGCGGAGTGAGTCGTCTAATTCATATGAAGATGAAGTTCGATCTGAGTACTTCCAAAAGACTTCATATACGGACATGCACGTTGTAGTCTTCTACGCAGACCCTCTTAATCATGATAACAGTCACTTGGATTACTTTCTATTACGTCATATTAATGCGATGTATCCAATCCTTAATCGACTTCGTTTATCATTCTTGCAAGCTAATGAAGGTTTTCTAATGTTTTCGGTGCTAACTCTCCAAATCCCGAGACCGAATTCCTTGCGACCATGCATACCTTTCGTTCGAAAATTCTAGCTGACCACGGGTGGCTACCAATCAAAACCCATGAGTCACGGACGCCTTGGACACGAGTTTTGCCTCGAGGATTTGGTTTGCAGAGAACGTGGTCTGCGGCAAGGTTGTTCTTCGTACGTCCTTTTAAGAACTGCACTCCTCAGGCGTCGGGAAACCAACAGGAAACAATATCCACAACACCGTTACTGAGTTTTGCACAAAAGGTATTCCCCACATGCAGCTTGTGTCGTAGTTGCTCACAATGATAGACAGTATGTCGACCAAAAATATTGTCCTCTTCGGCGAGACCGGGGCGGGCAAGAGCTCTCTCGTCAACCTCATGGCGGGAGAGGAGGTGGCAAGAACGTCTCCTGACATGCAGCGCTGTACCATGACTTGGAAAGAGCACCACATCGCCTTTGATGGATACAATTATAAGGTGTTTGACACCATTGGACTCGAGGAGCCGCAGCTCGGGATCGACGAGTATCTCGAAGCCATCGTGAACGCGCGCAACCTGATTACGAAGCTAGACAATGAAGGCGGCATAGATCTACTTCTATTCTGCGTGCGAGCGGGTAGAGTCTCTGCAACCCTTCAGAACAATTACCGGCTCTTTTACGAATGGCTTTGCGAGAAGAAGGTTCCCATTGTCCTTGTTCTCACCGGCCTTGAAAGAGAGAATAATATGGAGGATTGGTGGACTAGAAACAAGGACACCTTCGAGAAATACAAGATCTCCGTCGATGATCATGCGTGCATTACCGCAGCCAACAAACTCGACGGGAGGCACCAGAAATTCTATGAACAATCGTGTCAATTGGTCCGCAAACTTGTTAGGAAGCATACTCATGACAGGCCGGACGGTGGATGGAAGGGGGGCGAGGGATGGATTAGGAGGTTTATGGGCAAGCTGAAGGAGTTGTTTACAGGTCCTAACATGAAAAAGAAGGACGTCGTGACCGTCCTCACCAAGCGCTGTGGTATGCCTCAGGAGGCTGCGGTTAGGTTGGCTAAGCAAGTTAGACAAGATTTACGTCGGTAGAAAGTTAACTATTCCTCGTTCGATAACTTATGCTCGTACGTCTATCTGTATACTTGTAGTAGTGATATACGTACGATATTTCCTGTCGCATACTTTTGGCCATTACGAGCCCCTCCAATTCTTTGACTTTCCTTGGTTTCATGGTCCGCCATTGGGAGCCCTACAAACACTAGTCTCCCGCGGGCAGACCCTAATAGAATGAAGATAGTTGTTCCTTCACACCAAAGATCAATCGATCAGGAGCTGCCAACATTCAAGGCTTTATGACGCAACGAATCCCTCTAGCACCAGCCTCAAAAATGAGTAAGCCACACTGTGCAAGATAAATATCAGATTGTGGAGTCTATCGCATTCCGCAACATGAGTTACGCCGTGGACACGAGTCTGCCTCGAGGATTTGGTTTGCAGAGAACGTGGTCTGCGGCAAGGTTGTTCTTCGTACGTCCTTTTAAGAACTGCACTCCTCAGGCGTCGGGAAGCCACCGGGAAACAATATCCACAACACTGTTACTGAATTTTGCACAAGGTATTCCCCACATACACCTTGTGTCGTAGTCGCTCACGGCAATGATAGGCAGTATGTCGACCAAAAATATTGTCCTCTTTGGCGAGACCGGGGCCGGCAAGAGCTCTGTCGTCAACCTCATGATAGGAGAGGAGAAGGCAGACACGTCTCCTGACACGTTGCACTGTACAAAGCATTGGAAAGAGTATCCCATCGCCTTCGATGGATACAATTACAATGTGTTTGACACTGTTGCACTCGAGGAGCCACAACTCGGCGTCGCGAACGCACGCAACCTGATCACGAAGCTAGACAACGAAGGCGGCATAGATCTACTTCTATTCTGCGTGCGAGCAGGGAGTAAACTCACTGCAACCGTTCAGGACAATTACCGGGTCTTCTACGAACAGCTTTGCAAGAAGAAGGTTCACATTGTCCTTGTTCTCACCGGCCTGGAAAAGGAGCAAAATATGGAGGATTGGTGGATCAGAAATCAGGACACCTTCGTCAAATACGGGATCTTCGTCGATGGTCATGTGTGCATTACTGCAGCCAACAAACTAGATGGGAGGCGCCAGGAGTTGTATCAACTGTCGCGTCAATTGGTCCGCGATCTTGTCAGAGAGCATACTTATGGCAGAGTGACGGGTGAAAGAGTGGTGACGTTTGGAAGTGGAGTGGCGGATGGACGCGGGGGATGGTTTAGGAGGATTATCCGCAAGCTGGAGGAGTTGCTTCTAGGTAATACCAGACGCTGTGATATAAGGCGTAGTACAGTTGGCTAGGCAAGAGCAGAATCTACTTATCATATTCGTTCGATAACTTATGCTCGTCCCAATACCTGAATACTTGTAGTTAGTGATATATTCCACGAGTTTCTTGGAATTCCCTCCATGGCTTGCGATACTTCGGGAGCATGACCAGCACGCCACGATGTTTGGCCTGTCATCAGCAGTAGTCCAGCAGGTCACTTATATCCGTCCAAACCGACTCTAAACGGATCCTTCTAACTGCTAACGATCCCGAGTACCTAATGAGCTAGCGAATCGCCCTCCATCTGTAATACTTCACGAGAGGCAAGATAAATATCAGATTGCGGAATCTATCGCATTCCGCACCACGAGTTACGCCCTGGACACGAGTCTGCCTCGAGGATTTGGTTTGCAGAGAACGTGGTCTGCGGCAAGGTTGTTCTTTGTAAGTCCTTTTAAGAACTGCACTCCCCATGCGTCGAGAAGCCACCGGGAAACAATATCCACAACACTGTTACTGAATTTTGCACAAGGTATTCCCCACATACAGGTTGTGTCGTAGTTGCTCACAATGATAGATAGTATGTCGACCAAAAATATTGTCCTCTTCGGCGAGACCGGGGCGGGCAAGAGTTCTGTCGTCAACCTCATGGCGGGAGAAGAGGTGGCAAGAACGTCCCCTGATATGCAGCGCTGTACCATGACTTGGAGAGAGTACGGCATCGCTTTTGGTGGATACAAATATAAGGTGTTTGACACCATTGGACTCGAGGAGCCTCAGCTCGGGATCGACGAGCATCTCGATGGCATCGCGAACGCACACAATCTGATCACGAAGCTAAATAATGAAGGCGGAATAGATCTACTTCTATTCTGCGTGCGAGCAGGGGGTAAATTCACTGCAAACGTTCAGAAAAATTACCGGCTCTTCTACGAAGAGCTATGCAAGAAGAAGGTTCAAATTGTCCTTGTTCTCACCGGCCTGGAAAGGGAGCAAAATATGGAGGATGGGTGGATCAGAAACAAGGACACCTTCGACAAATACGGAATCCTCGTCGATGGTCACGCGTGCATTACCGCAGCCAACAAACTAGATGGGAGGCGCCAGGAGTTGTATCAACTATCGCGTCAATTGGTCCGCAATCTTGTCAGAGAGCATACTCATGACAGGGTGACGGATAAAAGGGGGGCAACGGTTGGACGGGAAGCGACGGTTGGACGGGGAGCAACGGTTGGACGAGCGACGGTCGGAAGCAGTCACGGTGGGGTAACAGATGAACGTGGGAGTTGGTTTAGGAGGATTTGCTTCTAGCCAACTGTACTACGGCTTATATCACAACGTTTGTTATTGCCTAGGCAAGAGCAGAATCAGGTTGGAACTCATCTACTTATCATCTTCGTTCGATAACTTATGCTCGTCCGTACCAGGTACCCGTATGCTCGTAGTTAGTGATATATATTCGGTCATTCCACGAGTTTCTTGAAAATCTTTCCGATACTTCGGGAGCACGACGTCTGGCTTACCATAATCAAGTATGTATCCAACAGGTCGTCTAAACCGATTCCAAACCATCCTTGAAGTTCTAATTGCCAACGATCCCGAGTACCTCATGAGGTCAAATCGCCCTCCCTGGGCTGCCGCACAGCTAGTATGTAATACTTCATAAGAAACTAACAGTCGTCCTTCAAGTTGTCCTCGGCGTCCTTTCGTCCAACCCCCTTTCGCTTTCTCCATCCGAAGTGGCATTAATGGTTAACCTTCAAGAGCTCTGCGTGTGTTCCGCATTGCACGATTGATTCTTCGGTCAACTTGAAGCACCTGCAGTCATAATTGCGGTGACATGAACAACTATTTATTTATCCCAAGTCTTCAGCAAGGATTGAATGTAAGATGTGAGATCAACAAATTTCGCATCGTTCATGACCAGCTCGCTCTCTTGGTGAAGGGAGGCGCTACCTCTTTCACTAGGAACTAACGCTTCGAAATCATGATCGTAGAGGGTTTCCTCAGCAATTTTCCTGGAGCCAGATATTGGCCGAAAAATTTCATCTTCCTCGGAATCGCTGAAAACTTCTAAGACATGTCGAGACGGCTCAGAACTCCGCGGGACGCGGGCGGAGGCGGTTTGAGAGTGCGTTCGAATTGATAGTGGATCTACTCTCCTCCTCTTTGCGACGTTGTGAACGTTTGCTCCCACTTATTCATCCAATCCACTTGAAGCCAGTAGTGAAGCTGCCACAGAATAGTCAGCAGGCCATTTGTGAGGGGGCCTACCTGTTTCTCGCGTGTAATAATGTCATTCTGAGTTGGAGGAGGAGACTCTCCACCGCATCCCACGGCTTGGTTGAAAGACGACCAAGCCGGCTGCGGGGAGCCTCGCTTGCGTCTTCCACATCGTCCAACCCTAACCTGATAGGATCATCATGGTTGGGCATAGTAAACAAGAACCGAGACGGATGAGCTAGAGCCGGAGGAGAGCGATAGTGTACTAACATCGAGACGACTTTGCGATTGCAGTTCTGCATGGCTTTCTTCGCGCTCCAGACTGGACGCCTGGATAGGATATCCTTGATTTCCTGCCCTAGCATCCTCCCGGTTCATTCGACAGTGCGTTTGCACCCTTCCCTCATCCGCATGCCACACCGTTTCCTGGACCTTTAGTGGGGACGCTCTGCTCACGCACAGCGTCAGGGACCTACAAGAACTCGGGTGGGCTTGTCGGACGTTAGAGATCGGTACCCAAATGCGCATATTGCTATACGGATCGGCCTGATCGGGTGGCGATCTGTTTTGGGAGTCTTCTTCGTGGCTTGCGAGCTGCCTTCAAAATAAGTTCGTCATCAAAAGCAGCGGTTCGGGTCGCTTGCTTTTGATACAGTTCTACCGATTGTGAATGACACACTCCACTACAGTACTCCGGAACTATGGAGGTAGCGAGACTTACTTCTTGATGACCCGGGAGCACCGAAGATGAGCGCATCTACATCGGTCAAGACGGTGTCGGTGGTGGCATCATGATATCTGTTGAGATGAGTCAGTTCGGCTTCTGCGTTCTCCATTCGATGCCTTTAAATATGTCCAACAGGTCTTCATTAAGCTGAAGAGCCAGATAACGCACGCGAAAAGGTATTTATGCTGTGATGCACTAGTCGCGTACGCTAGCTGCAACGATAGACAACTTACTAAGGTAGACGACATGCATTCACGGTAAACGTCACGTGCTGTGA
>PVYE01002600.1:0-12219 GCA_002995055.1 Rhizopogon rudus | reverse complement strand
AAAAAAAAAGTTTACTCGGACTCGTCGGACAAGAAGTGGTGTGGATAAGCTCTGCGCAGGCAAGTCATGTACTTACAGACTGTAATCTTAATAGATCTTGCATCACATTTGCATGATGTATTGCGTCTAGAATACTAAAAGAAGATGTGAGATTTTCAAGCAGTCCCACTCGGACTCAATAACAACGTTCACCCAGGACCGTCATTGCTGTTCAGCGCTCACTGCTTGCGTGGCTGCGAAACTCTGAACGTAGCATCAGTGTAATTTGGGATGCTAAGTCGACGCATGGTGAGTGCCCAGTAGAAGCCAATTATTATTGACACCTTGCACTGAGATTGCCTCGAAGGTTTTGGGCTTGGGTGGCCTCATTCTAGCTGCCGGGGGCAGTTTTCTCTATGTAAAGAGGTCGCTCAACGACCGCAGGAGACGACAACCTTCTCTCACGGAATGTAGACCTTGAAAATTACGCTCATCTCAGTTTGTTTCACGGTTTTCTTGCCGCAACATCGTGTTCTTAATTCATTTTCGCTTCTAGCATACACGTCGGCAGTCATGCTCTTCACACGAACTTAATACAAGATGCTTATTTTGCACTCGTGTCATGCCACAAGGAAACACTATCATCCTTCCGGCGGTTTGTCCAAGGGAGCCCAATGATGCAATATCGTAATCCTGCTGAATTAAGTATGCTGTCAAGCTTCACTGCTCCACAGCATCTGCTGGGTAATGAAGATGACGACACGCTGTTGTCTGATGCCGCAATGGTACTGATAGACGATTACAGTGTTGATCCGAGATTGCAACGAACTTTTACCTGCTTGAATTCCAAATGTTTGCCCCGATTCCGATTCTGCGTGGTTTGCGCCGCGGCCCGTCACATGTCCGACTTTTGCGGACAGTGTCATAAGAAACGACTGTCTACCTTCGTCTAAGGTTTACCTTGGGGACCAATAGTGCTATGTGTTGTGTCCAACGCTAGATATTTCACAAGTTCCGGTGCGCAGTACGAGTTTAGAACCGACCGCTTCCAACTTCCTGGTCTTCCAAGTTATAACCGGCATCACGAGGAAAAGCTTCCCTATAGTTCAGACAGGCCTGTCCCACGGATTTTGGGTACACAAATATCATTGGCCAAAGTTGTTCACTGAGATATTTCTGAACCTTGCTCCTCGGGACACAGTTGGTTGCACATGACATTGCGCTGTTATTTTTGTTTTTCCTTCGAGTGCTGATTTACTTCAACGGGAAACTCGGGTACGTCCGAACAATCACAGCGTGGTGAGCTGCACTTCTTCCCAGTGTTCATATTAGTGGGATTTCGCGGGAGCAGAACAACAGCCATACGGTGAT
Organism: Rhizopogon rudus; assembly: GCA_002995055.1. NCBI lineage: Eukaryota > Fungi > Basidiomycota > Agaricomycetes > Boletales > Rhizopogonaceae > Rhizopogon > Rhizopogon rudus. Next base: position 10,869 of record PVYE01002600.1, on the reverse strand, counting down.
ACCACTTCCCGTAGTTCTTTTCCTGGACCCAATGGATTCCAAGGAATGATACCGGCGGCCCACACCTAAGCGTTTGAAGGTCTGTGGGACGGTAGCAGTCAGCCTATAGTATATACGATGTCACCAAATCTGATTGCAGAGTAACCTACGAGAAAATATGTAACTCGGCATCGGAGGACTAATAGGAAGCTGGGAAATTTCGGTGATGCTTGAATGTTGTGGCAGTGAATGATGTTTTTAATCATGCAGTTTATCTGCTCAAAAGTATTGCCTGCCTGTTCACTTCATACATAGATCATTGGATCACGTGATCCTTGTTTTCCATACCGCCATTGGCCAATTGCTACGGAGGACCCTACTTGTCATTCTCAGAGCCCATGAAGGCTAATTACAAGGTGAGACTTTGACCAATCAGCAGCACTGCGGAGAAGCTCACATCCCCTTAGTTCTCCAACATCTGCGGAACAGTTTATCGGCAAGGGAACATTATTTTCACTCCCGATGGAAACACGCTGCTGAGTCCAGTCGGAAATCGAGTATCAGTGTTTGATTTGGTGAAGTAAGTGCATCACCTTGCATATCAGAGATCTCCAAGGATGACGTTCTTCCTAAGCAATAAATCCCGAACACTACCAGTCGAGAATCGCAAAAATATTGCTGCAATTGCCCTTAGTCCAGATGGGAACGTTTTAGTGTCTATTGATGAAGGTTCGATGGGATACTCGCAAAGTCTTACCGGTACTGATGATTTCGCACAGATGGCAGAGCATTGCTCGTAAATTTCAAGAGAGGTGTGGTTTTGCACCATTTCAACTTCCAAAAACCGGTCAAGGACATACAATTTTCACATGATGGAAAGTGAGTTCTCGTGTTTCCTGTGTTCGATGCCTTTGATCCTATGATCACGCTACAGATTTATAGCAGTGACTCATGATTCCCATGTACAAGTCTGGCGCACTCCAAATCACCTTGTCCGAGAGTTTGCACCCTTTGTACTTCACCGCACATATACGGGTCATCATGATGAGGTTTCCAGCATTCGATGGTCACCAGATTCAACGTGAGCACATCTAGATATTATAACTTATCATCAAGCTCAGTATGATCAGCTGCTTTATAACAACATCGCGCGACATGACTACCCGATTATTTACTCTCAATCCTTTGGAAGGCTTTCGACCAAAAACGTTTGCTGGCCATAAAGACGCTGTCGTTGGAGCGTACTTCTCTGCCAATGGCAAATTCGTAAGTTAAACTCATCTTTCATGTAACCTTTGACTTACAGACTTCCAGATATACACTGTCAGTCGTGATGGTGCTGTCTTCACGTGGACGGCAAAAATAAATGAAGAGGATGGATCAGACGACGCTGAGGCTTCACAGCTTATGTCTCCAGACCTCGCACGTTCAATTCCTCGGACAAGGTGGGGCGTGCGTGAACGCCATTATTTCAATCTGCCCAATACGAGGGTCGTCTGTACTACCTTCCATCCATCTTCGAACCTTCTGGTCGTTGGTTTCTCGAGTGGAGTGTTTGGACTTTGGGAGCTTCCGGCCTTCACAAACATCCACACTCTGAGCATCTCGCAGGAGAAGATATCATCTGTTGCGATATCTCCCTCAGGAGAGTGGCTTGCCTTCGGTGCACGCAGACTTGGACAACTCCTTGTTTGGGAATGGCAATCAGAATCTTACATCCTGAAACAACAGGGCCACTATTTCGATATGAATACCCTAGCTTACGCTCCAGATGGGCAGACCATCGCCACGGGGGGTGATGATGGCAAGCTCAAGGTCTGGTCAGTACAAAATGGCTTCTGCTTCGTGACCTTCTCAGAACACACTGCACCTATTACGGACATTACGTTTGCAAAACACGGCTCTGTCCTCTTCTCTGCGTCCCTTGATGGCACGGTTCGTGCCTTCGACCTAGTTCGATATCGCAATTTCCGGACTTTCACCTCCCCTTCCCCTGTTCAGTTTTCTTCCATAGCAGTCGACCCATCAGGAGAAGTTGTTGCCGCAGGCTCAACAGACACCTTCGAAGTCTTTTTGTGGTCAGTCCAGACAGGAAAACTCCTTGACATTCTCGCTGGTCATGAAGCACCTGTATCTGCGCTTGCCTTCTCGCCGACGGGTGCAAATCAACTAGCGAGTGGTTCCTGGGATCGCACCATTCGCCTATGGAGTATTTTCGGTAGATCGCGCGCTGTGGAGCCTTTTACCCTCTCCTCTGATGTTCTCTCGGTTGCCTTCCGTCCGGATGGCGTGGAACTAGCAGCGTCGACCCTTGATGGCCAGATCACATTCTTTGACGTACGATCCGGCAAGCAATCGAATGTCATTGATGGCCGCAAAGATGTTTCTGGAGGACGGAAAGCCGACGATCGTGTCGCGGCTGCCAACAGCTCCTCCACGAAGGCGTTCGCGAGCCTTGCATATACTGCAGATGGTTCGTATATACTTGCCGGTGGTAATAGCAAGTACGTCTGTCTATATGACGTGCGTGAAGGAGAAGGAGTACTCGTGAAGAAGTTTCAGATTTCAGAAAACCTCTCGCTGGATGGCACCCAGGAGTTCCTAGACAGTCGCAAGGTCAATGATGCGGGTATTAACATCGATCTGATTGATGACCGCGGCGATGCCAGCGACCTGGAAGATAGGATGGACACAAGTTTGCCGGGGGCGACGAGAGGCGCGGGTGATATGTCTGTACGGAAGTACCGCCAAGAAGCACGCACGAAATGTGTGCGGTTCTCACCAACAGGGCGTGCTTGGGCAGCTGCAAGCACCGAAGGCCTCTTGATATACTCTCTCGACGACACCGTCATGTTCGATCCTTTTGACTTAACGATAGATCTCACTCCACAGGCTGTTCTCGATATCCTTGCGGAGGGCGAATACCTGAAGGCGCTTGTTCTTGCATTCCGTTTGAACGAGAAGCCCATCATGCAGCAAGTTTACGAGCGCATACCCCGCAGTGATATACGACTTGTTGCACGACAGATGCCTGAGGTTTATGTCCCTGCACTCCTTCGGTTCGTATCGGAGCATCTGGAGAAGAGTCCTCATCTTGAGTTCGACCTCATTTGGGTGCAAGCTGTGATCATGGCACACGGTCGCTTCCTGAGGGATCGCAGCGGTGAACATGCACCTGTACTGCGGGCAGCACAGAAGGCATTGGGTGACGTAGAGGGGTCTATATCAAGGCTGTGCGTCTTTCTATCCATGGGCGTTTGCATCTCATTGAATTTTGCTTAGATGTGACGAAAATACATCAACTCTGCAGTACCTCATCGACCAGTCAAAAGTCAAACATAAACTGGAAGCTACCATGTCACTGGATGAATCGGATGGTTAGCTGTTCTGGGAAAGGTGTGACTTCGGCGCAAATCTCGGGCCCGTCAATAATCAATAATCATATTTCAAGCACTGATGTCGTATCGGAATACAATTCGTGTCAAGTAAAAGTAAGATAGACGTAAGTTAATGTCAGACTTTTATCGAGCGGTGATCAACATAAACAAGTTCCTACGAATTTTTTTACACTCCCGTGACACATTGATCTACTTCTTCGTAGAAGGTTCTAGCGAAGGGAACGATGTTGTGAATCACGGTTTCCCGAAAGCAATCAACACTCACTGTTGTCATCGCGGTGCCTCCGGTCCACATCTCGGTAACCCCAATAATAAGCGAGCCCTGTCCCGGCAAGGAGGGCAGCGGTCATGATAAACTGCGGGTGATGAGCGGTCTCGGATTGCGGTTCTGAACCATTCAGCGCACAAATCTGTTCCGCGGGGGTTGATTATGCCAGTATCGCTGGGACATATCTCCCTGCTGGCGGAAATTAGAGGTTGGGTGCATCTTGAAACTGTTTCTCTCTGAGATGATGGTGGTGTTTGAAAGAGAGGAGAACTCTGGAATGACTTGGAGTATGATGTCACCTAGTTGGTGATATTTACATTTCTGGGTCCTTCAAGTTGTACTATAAAGCGCATTTTCTAATGAATGCAGAGGTCCTCCGTAACGTGCCGTCCCTTCGTCCTTTCTAGGCTTTAGAAATGATGTTGAGACAATACTGTACGTGCATATTTTGGTTGGATTTCCTCCAGCGATTAGGTTCAGAACCTTCAGCGTCTCAGTAGATAACATTAATATATCGTCGTCAAAACTCGACTCCCTTCTACTTGTTTTTCTTCTCTTTGTAGCTGTCGGCATAAGCAGGAGCCTTTGAATAAACCCTCCCATCGCTGCTAGTGCGCTGCGGGGTAGGTTCCGGACCTGGACCTGGTCGTACATTGGGATCGGATGACCCTGCCTTGGTTTGTGGCGCATATGGAACAGCTTGATCTGCATGATTACGTGGAGACTGGGTGCCTGCAGCGGATCCAGGCTGAGTAGACGAGACTCCGGGTTCGAGAGGGGAGCTTTGGCGAAGTGTAACGGGGTTGTTGGTACTGTCAGCGGGATGCTGCGCTTGATAAATTCGGTATTCCCCTGAAACATTTGTAAGGTAGGTACGTAGCGTTGACCGGGAAAGACCCACATGTAGGGAGAGCTCCGCCATGGGCAGGATCTTCTTTTCGAGCTTGATGTTTTTGCAACCACATCCACCAGGCTCCAAAGCCTGCCCCTACCAACGCTACCCCGCCAATGAGTGTCTAAATAAGAGGTTCGGGACTAAAGCAATGGGTCATAGTATGGTAAGCTCTCGGACATACCTGCACTCGTCCCCTGAAATTTGGGGGACGCGCTGTGTTTTGGTTCATGGTAGATGATTAATTGAGGACAACGTCAGTTCTAATTAAGCCAACCTGCTGTTAACCGGTGAGCTGATACGGTTAGATAGTTAATGCGAGAATGTCACATCTATGACGTCAAGCTAAATGGTCCTCAACCTTCAGGGGTATTCCCATTCTTGTATTTTTGCCCGTGTGTTGGCACCAGCACTACATGTGTCAACTGCAAAGTTCAAGTTTTCGGACTAGTCACGCATCAAGTCCACTACTAGTAATAGTCATACGCCTCGTGTGTACTACCATCAATGAAAGGACATCAGCGACATTCGAATTCTAGGAGTGCGATCACATGATGATGAACCACAATTCGGAGTACTTGAGTTGTCCGTGGCAGTTGTCACCAAGTTGATGGGAACGTTCAAGGCTTTGGTTAATGGTGATGTGCCGACAGTTGGAAATTCGAATTCATTGCGAGAAGGATTAAGGCCGCGTCGTTACGGTTTGACTGAGCTGCAGATTCTGCTACACAGCATACTAGGAACCGGTCACATTCGGCGAGAGCTTACCTTTTTTTTGCCGACAACCTAGGACTGACCTCAGCATGCAGCGTTCTCCCCTTTACATATTGCATAGCCAGCCGGACTACCTTTATATCATGCACTTTTGCGTGGCCGCACCTTCGCACCGAGCCATACTACAATGGCTACACCAATTTCCACACTACCAACTGCTTTCTTGACAGCTGTAATCGATGATCAGCAGCTGAAGGTGAGTTACGCAGGACACGCTTTCAGATGGTCTGAATGATTGCTAATCATGGACTCCTCGACCGACCAGTATTTTTCCTGTAAGCCATTCTTCAAATCGGCACTAGCACCCGCTATTCACTGACATCAATCGGCATGTCAAAGTGATTGGGCCGACTATCCTGGTATGTCATGCACGATGGTGTAACCAACTGCAATCACTGATCGCATGAGCCAGGCTTATGATTGGCTTTTAACCATCGGCCCTGAATTCACTTACGTGTGGTCCCGCCACTGGGGTATAATAGAGTTATTATACCTGTTCTCGCGGTATCTGCCTTTCGTTGATACGCCAATCATGTTGATCTACCGTGAGACTCCAGCTTTTCATGCAAGTTCTATTCAATCTAGAGTACTTAGTCACGATACAGATTTTTACTTGGTGGATCCGAGCATTGAAGCATGTCACACTGCTCTAACAGCGCAATGTGGTGGGTGGCTGAAATATGACCTGGTTTCCACCACGATGTTACTTACATGTTGCAGTGATGTATATTATTGGAATATCCATATCTGAGCGTAAGTATTGCTACGCAATGCTGAGATTATTCATTGAAGTTTATCTTCCCTAACTACATAGAAATATTCATGATTCGGACATGGGCAGTTTGGAAAAAAAACAACGTCGTCGGACTCGTTCTCTTCATTGGGTCAGCTGTTGTATTCATCACGCAACTGTACCTTACGGCTGTTTATGCCAGCTCTTTAACTTGTGAGTCCGCGAGTTTGCAACTTCAGCGCAATTGCACCTCAAGTAATGTATTATAGATTTCCAGGGTTACAATCTTGGGGGCTGTTTCATTATAACTGCTTCAAGCAAGGTCGCTCTCCTCTCGATAGGGATATTTCTGTTCGTTCAGTTCAGTACGTGTTGGCTATCTTCTTCGCTCCTAGCTTCATATGGTCCTATTAGTATACCTAATGTTGGTGGTCCTGAAGATCTACCCCACAGGTAAGACGGTCTAAATTCTTAACCCTTAACACCGCATCTTATCATTACTCTAGTTAGGGGCGAGAGGGGCATCTCGCTTGTGCTAAATGTCATTTTGCAAGACGGTAAGAGCTCCGATTCGCAGGACCGCCAAATATTGACGATAACAGGCATTTGGTTCTATATCATGCTATTGGGTAAGGATTATCTTCATCGTGCCGAACAACGCCAAGTAAACGAATTGGGCAGTTCTCATTCTCGTCAGTATAATATCCCTTTCTCAACCGGTGAGTAAGCAAGTCAAAGAGTTCAGTGCTGTCATGCATATTCATATATACTGCAGGGAAATGTCTCGACTATTCTGGCGGTGTATGCTCCCTTTATTCTGCACGACATGACCTTCGATTCACGCTCTCTATTAACAGCCTCACTCGGATTTGTCATTCTATCTTTGCATCTCGCATCATACTACACATACGGGACGTCGACAAACATGGGACCAATGATGCATTTACATCAACAGCCGTGAGGAGTTTTATGTTTACTGACATTCTAGGCCAGATTGAGATGGAGGACCAACTCAATGATTCGGATAGTGAGCGCTCAAGCCTCCAAGCGTAAAGTCAGGATAAACTAGCTCAGAAGTTGTCCCAGTTCCGCTCTGAATATGTAGTGCTGGTATCCTATGTTCAATTTAGCTGTATCCCTGTATAAGGTCTGCCTGGTGCACACGTGTGAAGCATCCCGAAGTCAAAGTATAATTTATATCGAGCACTAGAAGCGATCTGTCTGTTGTGCATTCATGTAAGTAGCTACGATGCTGACAGGGGAACGCAATATGAATTTGATTGCAACAACACAAACAATTCTATTCGGGCCATAGGGATCCACCAAAGACACTTGATCGACCGTGATGTGATAGTCCGCATGGCAGTTTCAACAATGAAAAGATATTTTGTCGAGATCCGAGTCACATCATCACGATGGATGGCATATTCAAGTTGCGCGAGTCCCGGCGGAGAACGTGCTTTGCACTGATGCTACGTTAGTATCGATGTGATATGAATGCAACCACAGCAATTGCGGTTGTCGTCATTAAGGAATGTTTGAACGTTCTCGCAGTGCCAGTGATTGACTCCGTTCGTGCCGTAATTCCCCCTGAAGACTGGTTCGGCGGGGCACTGCTTGGATTTAGGTTGTCCTTGTTAGTTGTGGGAGACCACGTTACCGGGTTCGGGTGTAAGTTTGTCTCCCGTAGGCAGACCCCAATAGAAGGAAGATATCTGTGCTAAGGATATAAGTGTCAAGTATCGCTGCAATTGTAACACATGCAGTCATGATACAACAATCTGCATGCAAATAGTCTTGTGACAAGGCCATTCTGCCGATCCAGAACTCGAGCTCGCATCGTTCAGTCATGCATGTATTCGAGACGGAGGTCTTAGATCTAAGAGTACTGATTACCGACGTTAGTCATAATCAAGTCTACTTTCCAAGCAGGACCGAAGCAAACCTATACGGATAAATCCTTCTCTGTGGTATCGTCCTTCGAGTTCGTATCTTCATCGCTGCTCGTCATCCTTTCTTCATATCCAGACACATCTATTTCCTCAAATTTGTCCGCAACGCCCAAAGGTGGAAACATCATGCTCAAGACATAGTACACAATGCTTGAAACACCAAATCCTGTGAAGAAGTTCAAGTCGAATATGTGAGTTGCAGCTGCTGGCACTGGTATTCCGACTGTGGAATTGTAAGCACAGCAAGAGAAATACAAACCAAAGAGACATACTATCCCCGACAAAGCCAACCACGTTGATGAGGATGCCCGCTATATATGCTGCATATGCTCTTTAAACCCAGGTAAGCAATGGAGAGCCAACAGTAATCTCGCACGTGCCTGGGATTGAAACCATAATTGTACCAATACCAGCTCCCTTTGCGAGTGACGTAGAGGTCAGCAACGTTGTAATGGCCCTTGCGTACAAACCAGTACTCGGTAGCCTAGGGGTATATTAAGTAACAGAAAAGAGATAATCAAATCCAGAATCACTCACCATAACTCCCGCGATCGCGCTGAGGAAAACCGAGTACGCAGACATATAGGAAGTGAAGCGGTTGCTGCTCGACACCAAGTTCCAGGGACACATGACAAGTCCGACTATGGCTGATATATACCCGCCGCGTCTTATATTCTATAATGCAAATGAGTACTTCCTTGCACGAGTGCAGAAGCGAATGTTTTACGATGAAGCGTGGAAATAGTGCCGTAAGATCACAACCCGCGCTGACTGTGTTAGCGGAGATATTCGTTCTGAAAATGTACGAAGCATGAGTTACGCAGCAACCGGAATGTTCGTTTCATACCCCATCTGAGAGAAATTAGTATTAGGTCTTTTAGAAAGCCATTATGGTGCCTACCTGAGCGATAATGAAAGAGGCAGCAATGAACACGACCTATAATAGCCTTCTCATCAGTATAACATGATATCCGTCGTTCATACTCACGCCGAATCGAGTAGCGCCGGACGGGTCGTCGTCTAAGAACTTGGCTAGCAAGTCAACCGGTGACCAAATTGCGTACCCGTATATTGTCTGCGATGAGGAGCTGACGATCACACCAAGGAGACAGATGGCACCGTAAGAGAAGGGAATAGACCAGGCCTGGGAAATGATTGGTGCAGAAGGAGACTTTGCCCGCGACCCAAAATCTGGGGCATTCCTGTAATCATGTTAAGATATGACACATGAAAAGCACGGAGGACGTACGTGGTCAATGTTATCATGTTACTGATACATACGCTAATACCAACCATCATGGACCAGGCCAGTTCGGAGCCATGTAGAGTTCCCGGCTGGTGGATAATGGGACCAACGCCTTTTGCCTTGACAATGCACCAAATCATAAAAACGAGACAAGCAATGGGCGTGACGATCGTCTTGAACGTAAAGAAATGGCGACTATTGCAAGTTCATCAGTGATTCCAAAATGAAAGGCCACCGAACATACATTGTGTGCACGGGAGGCCATATGAGGGGCAAAGATATAATCCAAAAAATGATGAAGCACATGAAATCCCTCGTGTTAGTTCCAGATGACGCCGGCATCGAATTGGCTTCGCAATATGGATGTTCAATCGCGAGTAACACGCACGACTCATGATTGAACTCACGGATGTCGTTAACACTTGGCCAGATTGCGCGAAGTAGCACCAAGACGCATGTACCGCCGATGCTTGATTGGACTCCGTACCATATACTGCAATGAGGTTAACAAAGCGCAGCGAGAACGAGACATAATGCCCACCATGCCATTGCCGCCCTGTTGAATACGCACCACAAACTTCCGAATATTCCGAAGCTGGCACGGTTGACAACAGGGAAGGTTATATGAAATACAGCACCCGGTCGACCTGACAGTATGATAAACGGGGTCATCAAACCATAACCAATCCAGATGACCAGCCAGGCTTGCCACCACGACATGCCATTGACAATCATGCTAGAGGTTATCATCCACCTATCAGGAGTGTTAGTGTGTCTCGTGGGTTGGATATGTGGCAACTAACGTTGAAACATTGATCTATGAGTGAATCTTCCATGAGCGTCCAACATTTATTATTATAATTTCACTACAAACCGAGGTGCTCCCCCAGCTGGCCAAGAAGAGTGTCAGTCGTATAATCAATATAATAAATTACATTCCTCACAAAGCGACGTAACTCAACGCAGTCCAAGTCCTTTCCTCGACCGGAACTGGCAGTAGGTCATCACTCTGAAGAGCATCAAACGGTAAACTTGAAGTTCCAAGCAACATCGTGATCAGAACTCAAACTCACCGAAACAAATTGCAGGCCACCAGAAGAACTCTCTTCCTGAGTATATGGAACTTCGAGCGCTTTGACAACCTTCCTGGCGAAGTCCATGGTTTGCAAGTCGTACAGACCCTAGGCACTTGGGAAGCGCACCGTATTTAAGGTCAATCCCTTATCTTCAACTAACGACTTAAAAAGTCTTTCGTAGGGAGTCAAATCCACTCATGCTGCCCAGGGCTGATTGCTAATAAAAGGTTGATAACAAGGGCAGGGTCATAAATTATACGATTGTGGTGCCTATCGTCAGACGATAGGCGAGGAATAGCAGAGGTGATGATAGAACAATTAAGCTTACTCTATCACGCGCACGGTGTGAGTGAACAATGTGGATAACTTCACGGCATCTCCCACAGATAAGCTCGGGCGAACGTATTATCTGGTAATGGAAGATATACCTTGCGTAGGATTGGGCGCTTAGGTAACATTCAGTGTATCACCTGCCATCAGGAAAACTACACATTACTTAAACTTGCCTTACAGCAGTTTTCAAGAATAATGAGATTTGTCATTTTTTTCGA
>PVYE01002599.1:0-49245 GCA_002995055.1 Rhizopogon rudus | reverse complement strand
CGCCAACATATTATGCTCAACCCCCTCCTCCTCCTCCAAGTACTGCCCCTCCTCCCATGCCATCAATGCCACCCCCGGCGCCACCCTCCCAGGGTGTACTTGCAATATTCAATCAGACGTGTATGCAAAGAGGACTTACAGTAGAATGGAAACCGGAGATGACGGGACCACCACACAATCCAAGATGGGAAGTGAAGTGCATCGGTGAGCTTCAACTCTGTTTCGTGTGCTTGGTTATCTGAGCGAGTTCCAAGTGAGCGGACAACTCCGGGGAACCGGTGCAGGTAGAAATCAAAAGCAGGCAAAGGAGCAAGCGGCGTCGGAGGCGTACCAGTATATGCAGGCTACAGGCTGGGGCCGTGAGTAGCATGGATTCGCCAGCGTACCCAAGATCTGACTTTTATTCTGACTTTTATTTTAGTCCTCTAGTCACAGGAACACACTAAAGAGACGGAAGTCGCACTCATCGATGGAATGTATCAGTATATCAAATTTTCTGTATTCCTATAATTCCCAAGCACCTATCTGTTATCGTCATCCACTATTTCCACTGCGTCTTCCTCGCTCCAAGTTACTAGCCTCTCTCTCACCTGTTTCCACTCGTCCTACGGATCTATTTATATTGGCAGTTGGGACGGGAACTTGTCACTACTACCATCAATGATTGATACCAATCTTTTGTCTGCAGTGCGCCTTCAATGACGAATCGCTTGCACAGGTTTTTCTTGGAACAGCATGGGCTTAACTTACCTAGCAAGCGCTAATCCATAAATTCGTTTCCTCAGTTCCAAATCACGTTTCGAGTCAAGATCTGAGTCACATAGCCAGATGTAGTCTCCCGTAGTCAGAAGGGAACAGCTGTTCAGGCATGTAAGCATGTATTCCTTCTTTTTGCATCTCCTGCCTATCTGAATCACAATTTCAATGGCAGTCAATGAAATCCCCACTCTCAGGCATACCTGACTCGTAAGAGGGGGGATTTTACGGCGACGATCTATACAGAAGAACGAGTCTGAACGACTATCTTCATTCTATTAGGGTCTTACTACGGGAGACTAGGTTGGAAGGGCTCTTGCAAAGCACGTGCAGAGCATTTGCTGTGATCGAAAGCTGTTCTACTTGTCGCCATCAGCTTAAAAGATCCAATTACATCAATCATTGGATGATGGATGCGGCCAATGTAAATGGGCGTTCGATGGATATCCGATGAGTGTTATATATGTACTCACTATAAGCTAAACCATGTTTGAATGTAGCTATGCATGGGAGAGTGGAGATGGTGTCGCACGAGAAGAAATGAAAAATGAAGCGATGAAGGTAGGCGCTGCTTGCTACGCCGCAGCACGGAGACTTGGAAAGCACGGCGGGTTCACCTGCTCGATGCCATCTGGAAAGACGATATTCTTACGGGGGTTGCTGTTCTCGTCTTCAAACCCTCTCTATCCTGGCCCAGGAGACAATATCAGTTGATTCAATCCTGATTCATTCAGACATTCTTTTAGGGCACCAAAGAGAACCAAAGTCCTGGTTTGAAATTGTCACTAGACAGTGCCGGGAGATTAGATATCGACTAGGCTACTCCTGCCGTGTCGAAATACATAAAAGGACCCCAGGACTCTTCTTAAGCTTTAAGTGTGATCAGTGCCTTTTTGAATATCCTTCACTCGCACTTACCGTCGTTGCAGCTAGTCTCTCTTTGCGCATCCAATAGTACACTATAGCTATGGCCACACTCGTTCTCGCTCTTTGCTGTATGGCCGCTTATTTTCCGTTCGTATACAAATCATCATCCGCACCTCGTCCTCATAATCGAAACTTCGTTCAGTATCCCTTCTTATGTATGCAAGCCTTAGTGAGGGTATCGCTCTCAGATTTAGGGAAGTCCTCAATCCGGTAGGCGGACCTTTTTTCATGGTCTGTGCATCCTAAATGATTCTTGACAGGACGAGACGTATCTTACACTATCAATCGTTGAATATCCTCCTACTCTCCCGTAGTCAGATCCTAATACCTAGAATGAAGACAGTCGTTCCTTCTAGCGACAGTCCGGAACATGGTCATTGGGTTGTTTTGGGTTGACGTAGTTGCCGATGATCGAGATTGTTTATTCCGTATAAGAGGACGGAACTTGAATGTCTTTGCGTTGGTGATGATTTTAGATCAAATCTAGATGCTGTATTCTACTATTGACTTCATTTCTGCGGAAGCTGATTAAAGCAATTTTGCTCATTTCTCTTGCGAGAGTCACCTTCTTCGTCGTTATTATTCACGGAAGTCGTCTTCGCGTAGCGCTATATATACAAGGGAGTCATCTTCATTGATATTGCCGAAAAGAATCTGGAGCGCCGATTACTTAGTGGCGGTGACGGTGAGCCTCTGTTTGGGAAGCTCCTATCACTCATTTCGGCGTATCCGCCGCAACCCACTGAGCGACATCGATAAGCGCCACACGTGCGGGATCCTGAACTCTCCCACTAGGGGCTGGCTATAGTGACTCTGGTACTGTTGAATATCTCTGCAACACTAAGTCAGCTCAAACACGAATCTGATTTCTGATATATGGCCCCTCCGCTCCCCCCGCTACACGGGGATTTAATGCTCGATGTTTTCACTCATCGTTCTTTATCTCAAGGCATCCTGAACGATCAGATGCCACATGGTAATAGCGATAGGTTATCACAACTCGGGAAGTCGGTGTTGGATACCATCGTGACATTTATACTCTTCGAGGAGAGACCTATGTTGACTGGCGAAGATTTCAGTGTACGTTGATATGATGACTTTGATAATAATAATAGCACTGATATGACTACTAGACAAAACATGCAAACATTCTAAGCAACGAAACTGTGTGCGGTTGGGTTAACTCTTACGATACAGAACTGAAGAGGCGTGTAAGGAGACCATCCATGGACTTGAACATTCTCGATGATCCTGAGGTGAGACAAACTATTAATCCATGTGTATGAGATTACATCGTATATGACGACCTTCAGGAAGCTCGCTTTCTTTTCAATAGCTACGTTGGAGCTGTGTGCGTCCAGGATGGCTTACAAGCGGCAGCTAACTGGATTGGCAAACTTGTAAAGCCCGATGGCAACCCACCATCGGCTTTGATGGATAACTTGGGAAGCCGCCCGACGTTCGCACCCGCGATGCATGCTCAGGCTGGCACGCCACATGTCGCAGCTACAGCTCCGCCCCCCTATTATCCGAATGCGCCTCAAGTACCGGCATCCCCTCCAGCAGTTCCCCTGGGAACTCTTGCTCTCTTCAATCAAACATGTAATCAACGGAGATTTAGCCTTGAATGGAATTCTAGCTCAAATGGCCCGTCGCATGATCCGAGGTGGGAAGTGAGGTGTATGGGTAAGAGATGTTAATTTCGGCCTTGAATGTCGGTTCTCATGCTGGTTTTTGTAGTGAATGGAGTCGAGCGAGGTTCTGGTCTCGGTAGAAACCAAAAACAGGCAAAAGAATTGGCTGCTCATCAGGCGTGGCAGTACATGGAAAGTACTGGCTGGACTTGTGAGTTTCAGATCCCAGTTATCACTTCTGCTTCCCTCATAGTCAACCAGTGGAACAGTCGGAACCAACCGCCTAAATATGGTCTTGCATGTATTAACGTATTCTTGATTCTCCTCTGTAGTTATAGTCGCACAAAAAACTTGTTCAATTACACCAGCGTCTGTAGAGAAGATGAACATTGAATGTATCATATCTGCATGTATCACATCGTGCAACCTGATCCTACAACCACCCGAAGTTCTTCAAATTCTATATCAGCCAGAAAAACGCATATGCTGCACAAAGCGCAATTAAAACTTTAGCCTGAGGGTTCAGGTTTGACCATGTGGCGGTCAAGCTGTTTGACACATTGTAAGTCGAAGGTACGGACTCAGAGGACGACGAACCGCCCAGGGTACGACCCTGCCCTGAGAACGCACCGGAAGATCCGGGTGTAGCGAATTGAGAGATAGTCGATTTAAGCTTACTATAGGAAATCTGTCAGTGCATTCACAAGAATGAGGAACGTGAACGAACTTCGGGTCGGCGCCACTGAACCTGGTCTCCACATTCTTGCCCTTGAGGAATACGAAGGTAGGCCTGTGAAGTATGAGAACAGAACATTTCAAAAAAGGATAAAGACGAACACAGATGAGATAGAGAATTCGGCGGCAACATCGCTTGCGTCGTCGATGTCAACCTTGACGAAGTTCAAATCGGTGTACTGCGTCGCGAGCTTCTCGAAAATTGGCTTAATGGCTTTGCAAGGTCCGCACCAAGTAGCGGTAAAATCGATTATCTGCGAACAGTCATGCGGCCGTTGAGTAACAGCAACTAAGGGCACAAAATACTGACAGTGATCTTATTGGGATCCTGGGTGTACTCGGAGAGCTTTGACATGGAAGAGACCTCGGAGACCATCTTGGTGTATACGATGTGAGAGATTGAGAGATTGAGAGATTGAGCTGTTCTACGGGTGCTGGTGAGGAGTTTTATATGTTTGCTGGCAAGCTGCGATGATGTGATATCCGTGATCAGTGATCAACTGCTTGGTGAGCAACGATATAAGCAGACCACGTGATTATTTCCGACACGTGACCACATATGTTGTCTTCTCCTGCTCACTAAGTCAGTCGTGGCCACTGGCCACTGGCGGTGTGGCGGTGTGAATTGTATGGTACTACTCTATGTGGTTTTAGTGTATGTTTCATTGTTATCACTTGTCTAGCGTATGTATCAATAATACTAGGGCTTCTTTCAGACTCGCCGCTTGCCTTTCAAAGAACCATGATTGCGTGTCAGCCGCTGTCCTCCAATTTCCGCGCGAGCTCGAGGCGTGTCTTCAGTTCCGGGTGTAGTCATTTGCGGTAACTCAGCTATAGGGGCTGGTGGGGGCGACGCAAGTCCATGTAACCTTGTCACAACACATCCGTGCTCTCCAGCAGATGAGGCTCTCCGTCGCCGAGTGTACTGTCTGGTGCCTTCCAAGATTCTTCCGCCATTCGATGGTCCCAATGGCGAGCTGCCAACAAGATCACCGCCGCCTCGTGGATTTGCATGGACTTCTGAATGGGACGGCCGATGAGTTCCTGTACGCCTAAGATTTGCCATTCTGCCCCCCTGGCTCAGCACACCGAACCGCTCAGGTGGCTCCAGCCTCTCTGAGGCGAGCTTCGACACGACGCTCTTCTTCATGGAATGCATGAACCCGACTTTCTTACCCTGCAACGGATGCAGCAAGAATGGAGAACAGGAAAACGTCAGCGGCGTGATGACTTTCTCGCCGGAGAGGACCCGCCCTGAACCATCTATGAGGCCGTCATCCACGAGGTAATCGAATTTCCACTGCGCCTTTACGTGTTCCTGCGAGCCTCCAAGCACAATAGTCTCGCTCCCGAGCACGGTATACACTCCGTTCGTCTTGATATTCAGCGCCGCATGGCGAGAGAGATAGTCACGCGATCCGTCCCCGCCCACAGTGACGCGCCGCAGCATCGGCGTGCCATCGAGGGTTGCATAATGGAACGCGAAGCTCTCGCGCTTGCCTGGCATGAACTCTGCTACGCCTCCACTCATGTCAGAGGAGATGCCGCGCTCGCCATATGGAAGCAATGAACGGGAGCGTGGGGAATACCCCATCAGTCGCATCATTGGCCGGATCGCCCGGAAGCCTTCCTGGTCGATCCAGAGCTCAACCTCGGTCCCTCCAAGCCAGGCCAGGTCGTGCGGCAGATAGGGGTACGTGGTAGTCGAGACGCCTGGGTCATCACACGCAGAAGCCCACGATGGTATCGAGCTAGTCGAAGGGAAGTCAATGAGCTGCCAATGTGTTGTGCGGATAGAACCAGAGTCTGAAGATATGGGCTCGTGAAGCTCACGGGCATGTAGGAGGAGCCGAGGGGACCTTGGAATCGAGCGAAGCACCTTCGGATGATGAATGGCTCCCGAGCGTTCGAGTGGTTTGCGATGCCTCAAAGGATATGTTAGAGATATGGGGGAAATCATGTCTACGCTAGGTGACGGCGATGGAGGAGCAAAGCAAGGCGTTGGCAGTGTCGAGAATATCGTTGACGTCCCAAGAAATACAATCTGCGCTTCGTTCTCCTTATCCTCCACAGAACCAGGTGTTGCTGCATTGCAAATCCTTTCCGAGTCGAAACCCCAGGATTGTCCGTCTGTGCTGCCGAGAGCGGTCATAGTGCCGGAACTGTCTGATAGCGGCGAGCCAACCGAATCTGATAGAGCTGAGTTATGGGTGTATGCCAACTGGAACCGAAAACTGGAGCTAGGGGTCGGGGAAGGAGAAGGAAAACGAGTAGAATCCAGCAACTGGGACGATCGAGACGACTTTGGAGTGAAAAAGACTTCGTCGAGTAGTGATTCGTTGACACTATACGGGCTCACAAGTCTCGGGAACAACGAGAAGGATGCCGTTGGGGGCTCTGCGATTCTGCTCTGTGCGCCTGCTGCATCGGTTTCCAGTCTGCTCCCTTTCGGCGGGGTGCATACTTCGGTGCGATATTCAAACTGGAGAGGCGAGTTCAAGGGAGTGGAAAAATCGTCAACCACGAAGTCGATAATGAGCGGTATTTCACCAGACGTGCTTGGTGACAGTAGATCTTCAGGTATGAGAATCGGTGATGGAGGGCAAAGCGTGGTAGCAAGCAGGCGCAAGTCAGAAGATGTCCGGGTCAGACGTTCATGGGTTGAGGAGAACATGGAGACTGATCGAGTGGGCCAGTAAGAAGGAAAAGAAAACGGCTTAATCTTGGCTTAATCAGTACTGTCGTCCTCTTAAGTAGCGAGTCAGCCTCCGCATATGTTCACGGTGGCTGACGGGATTCATGTGCATGTTCATTATTGCAAATTTATCCATATGCACCACGCACAACATTTATAGCCTTTCCTCCTGCACACGTGCCGCAACCTCCACTTCTTTCTTGTATACTCGGTCTCTATTTTTCAATAGGCAGTAATCTCCAAACTCGTTCCTTCTCTGCCACCAGGAACCAGGTAGCCACAGTGTGCGTGTCAGGAGCGATGAATGCGATGCGTCAAGGAAAGGGTGACAAGACACTCGTTCCCAAATTTCGTTATCGATTGCGTATCGCGGTTCTAGAGGTGATGACGCCGGTTGCATAGGGAAGTCTAGATCAACAAGGTAGTCACAGGACTCGATGGGCACCTAGAAGACAGTCAACGAAATGCCCCGTGAGATATTTGTGCGTCCACTAACATAGAATTCTGACGCCTCCTTATTGAGGTCGTTCAAGCCCGTTGGGGTGATCCTCGAACCAGGCCTGTCCCACCATCCACTAAAGCCCAATTTTGCGCGACTCTCTTTAAAGTGCGCAGGCAAAAGTCCGTCGAACCCGCTCTTCACGAAGTCGACTTTCACGCCGTTGGGAACGAGATAGTGACCCGGGAAGCGATACCACTCTTTTCCAAGACAAAGTCTCAGATCAAACTCCCTTATTGGTGTCAAGTCAATGGAAGGCGCGTCACTCTCATCCGTCCCCGGCGGAAGAGGTGGAAGAAGCCCAGTAACATTCAGTAATCGTGGAAGCTCGAAGGCCTCAAGATTGTTGAATGTGGAAAGCGGCGCATGGTAATAGTGCCATAAAGCAAGGACGCGAGACAGAGAGATAAGCCCGGCCACAACGACCACGGAGCACGTCATAGCCCCAAATATGATGGACCTTGAAGCCTACCGGGACCAAACGCAGAGAGGTAAGAGTCGGCTGTGTGGATAGGAAGGGAAATATACCTGATATGAGGACTTCGTGGCAGAGATGTACGCAACTTCCATCCATCCTCGGATGAGGTATAGGGTCACAGCGGCGTTGAAACAAATGAGGGGATATGCAGGAAACATGAAACGCTCCTCCTTGTGCGCTTGCGCTGTTAAGATAGCCGTCCAGACATATAGTGGTGCTAGGCGAAGGGTGAGTAGCGTAAAGGGCGAGCTCTGGTCTGAGCGAGGTTTCGACATCTCGAGGCGCTTGCGATCGATCCTATATGTAACTGCAAGACAAGGTAGGGACACAAAAGCGAGAGGCACGAGGACATTAAAGTTCAGGAGAAGGTTGAGGATGTAGAAGTACCAGGGGGCTGTGCCGTATAGATCGGGGCCACGATCGGAACCACCAAAGATGTTATAGCGGACAATGTTCCAAGGTATGATGCTCCACCGGCCATACGCAGTACTGTCAATCGCTACGACTGGAACCTGTCACAAAACGATTAGGTATGAGTAAATGATAATTCGCCAGCAACCGCGTACAAATATCAAAGCGGAAGCAAGACCGGCAGTGAAAAGGCGTTTCCAGCGAGAAATCATCCATGAACTGCGGGCGCTTGGGTCGACCTGATCTCCACTATGAACGAACAACTCCTCAAACACAAAAGGCAGCGATAGCGCAAGTGCAAAAGGCCATCCAACAATAGCTCCTGTGGCGAAAAGCATTGTCGCAAACAAAGTCTTCTTCTTGTTCTTCACGCTCGATGGCTCGAGCGCATACGCAAATGCCAGTGTAGTTGCGTACATTGCGAATGAAGAGGGTAAGAAGGCTGTGTGTGTAGTGAGCCAAAACGAAGATTGTAAGGAAACCCCGAGAAGGAATACCTGGAGCAGCGTTCCACATGCCTGCACTGAACAGCAGCATAAAAAACAAGTAACGACCAACGCGTTCATTGACTTTTTCGACTACAGTGCGGCATAATTTTGCTTCGCAGAGCGTCGATAGAACGGCTATAGTTATGCGAACTGCGAAGAATGCAGGTCGCTAGATGGGTGAGCACACCGCGGTTGTAAGTGCAATTTTATTACGAAGACTCACTTTTCCTAGTCGAAGAATTGCAGGGAAACGGGCAGGTATGAGGTGGAGTAGGACATATGCCCAACTTCTGATGGCATACATCGGGGTGACTTCCCATGTCTGAAAGCCATGACCATGATCGATGTAGTGTAGAGGCTCCCAAAAATTGAACACTGATGCGACATGTGGCTCAACGAAGCAATGGTAGTTTATATTTGACTTACCCTCATCACAATCTTGTATATTTGAATACATAGCAGCTGCGACTCGGATGAGGAGTAGAATGCGCACTGCTGTTGAGAAATTTGGATTCCATGGTTTACGAGCGGATCTTTGTAGAATTCGTGAATTGAAAGTCATAAATGAATAAACGAAAGAAATTACCTGCGAAGCTGATCTTGCAGAATGCCAGTATGGCGTGCAACGCGAGTTACAGGTGGTTTTGGGTCTTCCTTGCGTCTCAAGCGTAAAGTCTGAATGTTTGATGCCATGAAAACCTCAGGCCTCAGTCTCAGGTTTTTTATGCACTGGGCAAGCTGGACTTGGGTTAGACGCGGAAGAACTTGAACGGCATGCGTATGTAGTATGTACCACGTGTACAAGTTTGATGGTGTCTGTGATCATGTGACTTTCTCTCATCGCACGTCTCGCCTCGAGCCTCGCATCCCTAGAGCAACGACGACTTTGTTTTCTGAAATCAGAAATAGCGACTGGCGCGTGCTGTGGATGCAGGCCAGTTGCAGTACTGAAAAAGGATGTATGGCAAGGTAAAAGCTTGGTATGAATGAATGTGATGATCAAAGTCTGATTCGCAGGGGTCATCGGCTTGCTTCTGTGACGTTTTGCGAAGTGGAAGACTTGCTGCATATGCTCGACATGGAAAATACGAGTCTCTTTTCGGATATCTTGGAATCCACATATATCTAGCCTTCCTTCTTCCTTGTCCTGCCGTCGCAATTGTCTCCCGCTCTTTCTCTTATTCATTGTCGTCTTTCCTTCAAATTCGCTCTTTACTTCGTCCACTCACCTCCCTCCAGTGCGATGGGTGATATTGAAACAGCTCAGCATTTTATTTACATGTATGTCCTATCTCTAACCAGCAAAAATATTCTGACCCGTTCTCTCCAGCACGCAGGTCTACTTTTGTTGTAAGAACTCTCTGCAATGCAGGAAAAAATGTGTTTACTGACCTCGATTCTTCCCGTCTGCTAGGCATGTGTATGTATTGCAATAGATAGATACTCTTCATTCCTCATCTATAATTTGCAGATGCTGTCGTCGTCTGGGACTGGGTCATTAGCTTGCCTAGAGAGTGGCGTTTTGTACAGTTTTATAATTTCCTATAGTACTCCCACTGACGCGCTCATAAAGATCTGGAAGACAAAGTGGACCCCCGTCAAGACTTCGTATCTCTTCTGTCGGTAAGTTCTTATTTTTCGGCCCATATTTGCACTCAACTCACAACCCCACTCTCTAGCTACTGGGTTATGGCCGTCGTCCCGTATCTTTTATACGCCTTTGTCACCAATCACTCTGAAGCAGAGTGCCAAAAAATTTACAGGGTAAATGAGGCGCATATATCCCACCTTTCTTGTCACTCAACCTTTAATGCAAGATCCCCGTCGCGCTAGCCATGTGGAACCAAGTCGGATCCGAGTGTGCGTTTTTTCTTTGCTGTTCCCGCACTCCACGCACTGATTTCTGCATGCTAGCTGTTCTCCTCATTCGCACTTATGCATTTTTCAGTCGTAACAATTATTTGCTCGCTATGCTTCTATGCGCCCTAGCTGGTGTTGTGGGGTATCAACTCTTTGTTGATACGTCCGAAATGATGCGTGCGTTCTTCAGATAACCGTTGTTTTCAATCTCACTGAAAAAACGACCAGTTCTTCCGTTTGTCACGCCGCCCTTTGTAAGTCACTCTCGTAGCGCGAGATAAAAAATACTGACGAAATTTATGTAGACGGAGGGACCTTGTTTCCCCAGGTCCAAGCCTCATTCAGCGCACTTGCTCGGTGAGTTTTAGTTTGCCCTTGCGTTTGTTCTTACTTATCGAATTTCCAGGTTTTTTCGTGAGTTTCACTCTCGTCAACTTTGACCGAGTCTACAAAGTTCGTAGATTGCGCCACTTTTGTTCGACACGATCGTTACTGCCATTACTGTCTGGAAAGCATTTACAATGCGCCGTCGCAATGGAGGACCAAGCAGTAAACTCATTCAAACATTCCTTCGAGAAGGTCTGTCATATCTTCGATGCACGCGCCCCGCTAACACCAAAACCAGGTGTCTTCTACTATATTCTCATCTCTATCGCTAACTTGGTACGGTGTAATTTCATTTCAGAAAACGGTCCTCTAAACTAATATCACTCTTAGATCAATGGAATTTTCTATCTTCAGTCAGTGCCACGGTTATAGTGCGCACCATCTTGTTCATGTTTTCACAGACCTCGTCAAGTAATATCGGCGATCAACATCCCCCTCAGCGTTATGATGGCGCCGGTATTGGCATGTCGTTTGGTATGTTCAACCGCCAGCGATTGCATTTAAAACCATTCCTCATTTGCTTTTCCTACAGATTCTTGATCTTCGTGAACGTGGCGCGGAGGATGTCAATCATTCAGAAGGAACTGGCGTTAGCGCTTTCGCGACAAAAAGGGGTGGTGCTAACGCTGGTCACCGCGGAAAGCCTGACCGTGTTCGTCAACGTGGCCCAGACTCGACGATGAATTCTAACGTTATTCTGACGACGGTGGGAAGCATTCATCCCGATCTTGAAGCGGCTGAGGTCGAGCTTGATGAGATGCACTTTGAGCTCGGGATAGGTTACGCCGGCGAGAGCACGCGCTCACTGGGTTCGGTAGGAGCTACACCGGCGCCCGCTTATAACTTCATCGAGATGGGGTTCAACGCTCAGTCAGGAAGTACGACTGACGAAAGCGGGGCGGCTTACATGTCGGCTGTCTCAGGGATAAGAGTTGACATAGAGAAGACGACGTCCACGATGTGAGGACCATATCTCACGAACACCACCTCTCTCATTCCCAATTGCGTTACGGATCGCATCACGTCGATTTCAGTTTTTTTTTTCTTCTTTTCATTCCACTCCATTGATCTTTACAAAAAGGATGCCATTCTGCACTTGCATTCACTAGACTACAGAATGCTGTTATTTGGAACCCGTCACGGGGCAGAGCGTACGGTGTACTTGTAAATAATTTCTTCCGTACTACAGAGTCCTTGAAAATCCGGTTTCGTAACCGCTTGTCACCTCCTTTCTTTGATTACTCGTTGTAATATCATTAGCGTTTATGTAACGTTTGAGACGTTCACCGCAATACAACAAGTTCAATGTAACAAGTTCCCTTATCACTTTATACTCATCTACGTAATCGCAATATTTGAAGCACAATGGACAAGTAATAAGCTGAGCCCTTATCGAGTGGCATTTTATGGATGGACGCTACGTATACACAGGCAGAGTACTATGTAGTGGACGGAAAAGTGTACAGATAAAATGGCACCATCATGATCCCTGTAAGGTCGCATTCTATGTATACGCTTCTCCGACCAGTTATTCTACATGCACCCCTAGTGGCGAACAAGACTTTGGAGGGAGACAGAATTCTTTGCGACCTTTTGGAGGCGAGCGAATAACTCGCCGGGCCGCGTCACCGCGTGTAACCGGCACGAGACGCGCCAGCTAATCACGTGACTGTAAAGTCCGTGTTGTCTTCGTTGAAGCCATTCAGCAGAGGATTCGCCGCAATTTCCTTCAGTATTCGGTTTTTATTGGCCCAAAACCAGCGACAACGGCTGTGAGACAATGATGAAGAGAGAACTTGGACAATTGTCGAATAATGACGAGGTAGATGGCTCCCGGACGAAGCGACAAAAACAAGTTGCAGCACCATCAGGCCAAACCGTTACGCAGAATGAAGACGTCAAGATGGATACTGGAGAGGGTAGCAGCTCTGGTGCAGCTGGGTTGAAGGAGCAGGGAACAAAGTTGTTGCAGATGGTGAAGGATGCGGTGAATAAAGAGTGAGTAACAAACCCAAGTTGAGCTTCAGACTCAATCACAGCCGCCTCAAGCCATTTTCTGATCTCACTTCTCATGCATCACACAGAGGCTACATATGCTCCCCAGCGTTCATGCGCTTGCCCTTGAAGCGCACTTATCCCGATTATTATCTCATCATTCAACAGCCAATATGCTTGGATGATATCAAGAAGAAAATAGACGATGGCCAATACAACTCTCTCGATGACATCAGACAAGATTTTGACCTCTGTTTTTCCAACGCCAAGAAGTTCAATCAGAAGAACAGTCAGATCTGGCTCGATGCCAAATTTCTCCTGGTGAGACCGTTGTTCGCTCTCTGTTTCCATGATATTCATCCTTGGCAGAAATATGTAAACAAGGAGTATACGAAGATGACGGGAAAGAAGGTCAAGAAGAACGCTGATGGGGACGACGATGAAGAGAAACCTGCCGACGGTGGAGATGCCGACAAGAAGAACAGACAGCCCAACATGACTCGCCTCCTGAAGGCTAGATTGCAGAAGCTCGTCGACAAAGCTGACGAAGAGACGTATGGTTACCTCCCTTCTCGAATACGACTACTTTTTAATCAAGTAACAGACACCGTGTGCTCTCTGACGTCTTCATGGAGATGCCGTCGAAGAAGGACTATCCGACGTACTACAAGCAGATCAAGCGTCCAATATGCATAGAGACCATTTTTGTGAGTGGGGTTTACTATGCGTCTTTGGCATACTCATTCACGATATCCCCAGAAACACCTGAAGCGCAAGGAGTATCTAACCCCCGCAGAATTTGCAACTGATGTTGAGCTTGTGTTCTCCAACGCTCTTGAGTTTAACCTAGAGCACAGTCAGATCTGGGAGGATGCGATCACTCTTCGAGTAAGTATTGTATTCTCTGAGCAATATTCTTATTCACCTCTCAACAGGACTATTTCCGTCAACTCATGTCTGACTTACCAGAACCGTACGCACTACCGCAATACACCAAGCCCACTGCAAAGATCAAATTGAAAGTCCCAGGGACAGCGGCAGCTACTTCCTCTTCTGCAGGTCCCTCTACGGCTGCCACTCCTTTGTCAATCAAACCACAGGAGAAAGAGGGCGCTGGTGGAGGATCGCTAATGTTACGTCTTCCCGCAAGTGGCGGAAATGCCAAGAGCCCAGCACAAACCTCATCGACTCAAACGCCAGTTACAGCACCTGCCCCAGTGCCCACGTCTGTCCAGGGCTCGAAAGCCATTGCTGCACCTGCTCCCAGGCCCGCCCCACCACCTCAACCCCTTCCTGCAGCAGCTTCCCCTGCTCAAGTCACTACTCCTTTACCAGCATCAGCGGTGCAAGTCGCACAAACGAAAGCCGCACCTTCTCCCCAAATCCCGACACAAACATTGCAGTACCAGCCACCACCCAGTACACCTCAGTATTATCCGAATGCATCCTATCACAAATACACCCACCCAGCTCCTCCCGCATCAGCCGCAATACCGCCCGCAACGCGAAGCCAGCACACGCAGCCAGCACCTCAAGCAACGCCGGCTCGGATAGCCCAATCAGTGTCAAGATCACCTGCACCCGTATTGACTGGGCACCGACCGCTGAAGTGTGTTTCATTGGTAACAAAACCCCGCGGCAGACCCTTGTGGCTCGACCATCGTGATGGAGTCAAGTCCTGGGCAATACGACTCGGTCAGGGCGAGAAATCGATCTCTGTTGCAGAGGTTAGATTCTTTGGGGATGATGACGAAACCGCAGATGAGGAAGGCGATGGGAACGATGAGCACCCGGATGAGGAAGAGGAAGAGGACGAGCCCAGTCCTAGGAAGCGTGGTCGCGGTCGTCCGCCGAAGAATCCGAAAGCGAAAGCCAAGGCAGCAGCTCTGGCGAAGAAAGCTGAACAGAAGAAAGCTCAGAAAGCGCTTACGCCTCAACAGGACAGCATATTGATCAACCTTAATGGGGCTGCTGTGAACGAAAAGCTTGACGGGGGTATTTGGAATATGGAACTTCAGGTGGGCTCGAATGTATTGGAAGTTGGCGAGAAGAGTGGGTATGTATGGAAGGTATACTTGGAGAGAGTTTCTATCATATAGCGTTCGTTCTTTGACTTTAGACTTGCTTTTCCTCGTACACATATACTCTATTAATCACGGCTTGCAATACAATACGTAGTCCGTTTTCTCGAAGTCCTTGGTCATCAACATGGAAGTCTAATATGAATCACTTCGCAATGCAAGAGGAACATCATCATCCGATATTGGCCCATCATGCCCGACCTCCCCTGCCTCGAAATCACCATCCTCTTCACCATCTTCATCCTCAAAGTCATCCTCACCCTCTAGAGCGTGTTCAGGTTCATACACTTGGTATCGTCCAGCCTCATCGATCTGGCTCTGCACATATTCTTGGAACATCTGCTCCCGATTTATCGGGCGCACCTCGTACCCCTCCGAGCCTCGACGTACCCTGACAGATCCAGAGTATCCCTCTTCCGAATACTCCAGATCACTGTCAGGAGAGTACGGTCGCGGTGGATAGGCTTCGACTCCAGGATCCTTGTAATCCGGGTGGTACGGTGGTAAAGGAGAGACAGGATCCTGTGTATATTTATGCCGGCTGCCGTTGACAGGACGTAGTGTACCACTCGATGGACGAAGATTGGGGTTGATACCCCCATTCTCGTATGTCCACGGACTATCAGGGAGCTTGAATGGTTGTTGATTATCCAACGCAGGGTCTCTAGGAGGCCAATTATGATGTCCTACATCAACGGATTGATCAGTGAAGCGCCAGATCAAGCATGGTGAAGCAGCCGCATGAGCATACTGACACGAGAGAATGCGAACGTGAGGGGAAAATGACGGCTATCAGATGCAGCAGTCACGGTTCCAACTCGTCCACTCTCCTTCGGCGACTCTGTTCTGCTGTCTGTTCGTTCCACTCACCGTCAGTAACTGAAAGTTGGTATTTAAGCCCATCTCCAGGAGGGACGGTTGGACAACACCACAAAAGTGGGTTGTTTCCCAGGACTGAGGCAATGTTACGCCTAGCACCGAGGTTCTGCAGTTACATCAGTAGTTTGTTGGTCAATGCAAAACAAATACTTGCATAAGGGAACTTGACCTGGGTGATGCACTTAGTTACTTGGCCATGACTTGCTTGGAGGTAAAGCCTACCTCTTCAATTTTGCCGTGTCGTCGGAGCATTGCAACTTTGTCTTTCTCCCAGCCTTCAATTGCCGTAGTATTGCGCAGCAGGCTATAGAAATGATAGAGACTGTAGTCGCGGTGAGTTCAGGACAATTCTGCGAACAAAGTAGTTTGCAATACCTGAAAGTGCCGACCACAAGAATCACGGGGACAACGAAAATATAATTCAATATGATAAAAGTCAATTCAAATCCCGTTGGCTCGTCCTGAATTGCATATGTTCAGCTCAGGTTCAACCCTCGGGAGACAACTCACGTAGTACCGTCTCCCAGCTGTGGCGAACACTCTGTATGTGACCATAGCCAAATGGTACGAGCAAGTGACATCCACGAAAAAGAGAAAGCGAATAAAGTGTCCATAATTGAAATGGCCGATACAGTTATTTACCCATGGACAATGGTGGTCTGCAACCACAAATCAAGATGTGAAGAAAACGATTCCCCAAAGCGCTTACCCATTCGCGGGATGCAACTATAGCTCAGTCAGCATCGCACTACAGTATTCTGCTTAGAGCTGCTACTTACCGGTTGCATTGTCGACAATGATGGGACCGTGGAGGCTTGTACCTTTCGCAAGTGCGGCAGAAGCGAGGGTTACCTGTTAGTCTCTTAACCTCGTACCCTTCACCTGATTGTGTGTTCGGTTTCTGGTGAACGGTATGGTTAACGACGATGAATTCTGCTGTGACTTGCGCGTACCCATGCATCCGGAACACGCCCGGGATCAGTGAATATACACAAGTAGTAGTTCCAGAGTAACATCCCAGCGAGAACGCTATGAAAGTATATAAAAGTCAATTCTGTCCGAAAGAAATGAAGCTCACTTGAATGGTAAAAGGAGGGTTATGAGGTCTACGGAAAGTTCACGCCTATACCAGGGCCATATAATGAAGATTTGAGAAGTTAAGATAGGGAAAAGGATGAGAAGTAGGACAAAGCCAATGGCAATGCGCCCCAAGATGGGGTGCATCTCTTAGTGTGAGGTTGAATGAGAAGTCGAAAAACGAGCCGCGGCAGATTGCCAGAAGTGCGTGGAGGACGATGAGGGCGGGTGTCTGAGAAAGGAAATTTACTTATAGCCGTTTGCAATTTCGTGAATTTTGTTCAATCCACCATCATGCAGCGTTCAAGGGCTCTTGCTGGCCTCTTGAATCCAGGACGTTGCTACAGCCAGCAAACCAGGTGTCTTTCCACGAAAAGTCCCTTTGCCTCCTTCATCTCAGACATAAAGATTCCAGAGTCGGTAGCAACAGAAGAAACGCGTAGACTCAGTTCATTGGGAGACATAAAAATTCGTGCGTAATTCTACTCGTCTACTGGTCTGGTATCTGCAGCCTTACAACGAGATCCTTAGCCTCTAGCATTCCTTCAAACCCCACCACTTCTCTGTTTGCCGCATGTGTCGCTCAGCGGGGGAGGGGGCTGCAGGCTGAAGCTGCCGTCAAAAGGAACGAGAGTAGCGTTACAAACACGTCCCAGCCAGCACAGGCTTCTTCGCGTTCTGTGATATCTAGATACTCCCAAAGGTTGCATGCGAAAGACGAAGAGAGACCCACTGGTGGTGGATCATCGAGACAGCAGACCGATGCAAATGTTCGTCCACGGCGACCAGCTAACGCGGTAACTAGCTCGGCACGAGTAAATCCTCGCGCAGATCGACGGAGAGAGGGATCAAGAGTTGCAAAGCCAAGTCGTGTTGTTGAGCCAGCTATCGTGGAGAAGACATTGCCCGACAACGATCTCGTACTGGAGACAA
The DNA here is from genome assembly GCA_002995055.1 of Rhizopogon rudus. Taxonomy (NCBI): domain Eukaryota; kingdom Fungi; phylum Basidiomycota; class Agaricomycetes; order Boletales; family Rhizopogonaceae; genus Rhizopogon; species Rhizopogon rudus. The sequence continues at coordinate 31,410 of PVYE01002599.1, read as the reverse complement.
CCGCTCCTCCAGTATTACATGCTAACTTCGACGAAACCGACTTGTCGAGGCTGTTCAGTTCCCCAGTTCCTACTCTATTCATCACTCGGCAATCAGTTGCCCAGTCTCACCTCGAAACTCGGGTGCAGCTCTTGAAAGAACGCGCCGGCGACTACTCGCGATATCTTCCGGGTGACACTGACCCTACAGCACTGACGGTAGGGTCAGTAGATTATGCGAAATTGATTTTGGCTCGGAAGAGAGATGTTGGATTGAAGCCGAGGCACACCGCCGTGGAGATGATGCAGGAAGCAGGAGTTAATTCCACGTCAGGTATGAAAGACCCCACCACACTCGCGACAAGTGCTAACTAGGGATTGGAATAGTGCCTGCAACTTCGTCATGACTTCCATCAGCCTGTTTGTCTTTTGAGCTTTTTAATAATGAATTTTATTCCATCAAAGTGAGAAGAGCTACCAAATACATGCCCGGAGACAAATAACCATAAGTTACATGAGAAAAATATATAACATCGCAGTGGTGAAAGTATCATTAAAACGTCCCTAAAATGATCAAGTGAAAAACCGTCTACTCTTCCGCAATAATAGCAGTATCAGGTGTGTGACCCATAGAATCCATGTAGTCGAGTTGGGCAGGGATTATCCACTCAGGCAACTTGAAATCCCTAACTATCTCGATCTCCTGTGGTACTTTTGTGCCAAAAGCTGTTACATGTCTATGCGTTTTACGAGCTGACGGGGCGGAGGAGTTGCGGACAGCAGCCTGCATGAGTACGCATGGTTCTGGCTTGGGTACCGGACCAGGATGTGGAGGTCGTGGTGCGTGTTCTGGAGTAGAGCTTGGAGAGTACGCCTGATCTGGGTGTGACGGTCTAGCACGCTTGCGCGGTCGTTCGGATTCGACAGACTCTGTATCGGAAGAGGCTCTGGAAATGGGTTTCGCTGGAGAGTAGGATTTGGACTTCGATGGTGAAGAAGATAACGGACGAGTTGTTGGCTTGGGTAGTGGGTTGACGGATACTGATCTGGACTGTTTTGGCACCTTGATTTTCAACACAAGTGATGTGCTGGCTTTAGGAGGTACATTGACCTCGGACAGTCGGCCATTAACGATTGACTCCTCTTGAGGTCGTACTTCGGTGGAAGGATGGATAAGGACGCTACCCTGCCTGCTCGCTTTCTTCTGATCGAAGTAGCTCTTCTTCTCCGACGGCAATAGCGTGCGGTACCGCTCCTCCAATTTGGAAGCTATCTCAAGCATCTCCTGCCGTCGTCTGTCTCCCTCATTATAAACGACTGCACCGTTGACTGGAGCTCCGGGATGACTCTCGTCGTAGCCATCTTCATCCTGAACCGCCCCAGGCAGTACGGAGAAGGATGCATCGGGCAAGCCGAGGAACGCACTTCCGTCCATTGCCCTCAACTGCTCTATCCTCTCCTTGAGTTTGTACTGTTCATGCTTCAACTTTTCCTTCTCACGAAGACGCTGACGCTTTTCAAACGTCTCGTACTTCCTATGCCGCTTTTCATAAACAGCGTCGGAGGTATCCACCGACTCAGGGATCTAGGAAGATATAAAGTCTGGAATGAGCTTTTTGCCGGAATTTAAGATTTGATTTATTGAACGCACCTCCGCGGAAACTCTGGGTCTGAATCTACCCCCAACACTAGCATCTTCCGGCAAATTGGTGAACTCGGGTGTTTGTATGATTTGTTGTTCTCGATAGGCTTGAATAACGTCTGGCCGGTCAAAATACCGTTGGTTCGCATGACTATTGAGTCCGAAGCCGGTGGAGGACGAGGGTTGGGGGACGAGGGTAGAATCTGTGGTCAACAAGAACTGCGCGTATGCTGGAATGAGCGGTTCATTTTCGACTGCGGTAAGGGGGTCAGTATATGAGCTGAATAAAACAATTGTGATACGCACATCGTCGTCTCTGCGCGTCCAATATCATGAGGTCGACATCACAGGATCCTATTCCAGGACCGCCACGACGAGAACGCGAGGGTAGTACACGCTTTTGTCGAGATTTCATGGTTGCATTATTTTCGGATGAATCTGCCATAGGAAGGAAATCGTCCGACTATGTCGCAGCAGTCGCGCGCCAGTTCGAGAGAGACAGCAGGTGGAAGTGCTTAGTGTCAGACTTCCACCTAATGTCAGTGACAAATAATTTTGCAAGTTTGTTCAAAGTACGAGAACAAAGATTCGTGAAAAGTTTGGGGAGACGAGAACAAACTTCTTTTCGTTCAAAACAGCGGAAAAGCTCCCTAGTTCATCATGTTGCTCGGCACACAAATTCATATTTTACAAGATCGGGCCTATCTGTCCTAGACTAGTCTCCCCTAGCCTAGGCCTCAGGAAGATAGCTGTTCCTTCTAAACTACGCATCCCGGAATCTCCAGCCATGCTCCGTCAGTGCTGCAATGGCCGCTTCGACCTTCTGTCTGGGGATCAAAATATAATCGGTATTCCTAGTGATGGAACAGTTTAGACCAGTCATTTATTTGCTATCCGCCGTATCACTAACCATGTCGAAATCGCGAACACAGGAATATTAACATCTCTGAGCGGCGTCGTGAAACTACACATTACACCAGTCAGCCCTGTTAGCAGGAATTGAGGTTAGATAGGTTGCTTCTTGGCCAGAAAACTTAGAGAAGACACCAAATTTCAGAGGGCCTGCTATCTTGATGCATTTCCATTGGCCATCGTCGCCAACGGCTTCACCAACAATGGAAATCTCTTCTGTTGTTCTGGTGATGGAGAAGATGCTTGGATTGCCGCACGCAGCAATAAGCTCACTCGCGATTGCGACTGGAATGTTGGCATCAACTGGAAGTTGCTTAACAAAGAAATTCCGCGGTAAGAGCTCTAGTACTAGGGATGGGTGATTCAAGTCGAGGGATGGAGGCATCTTATCACTACTGCCAATGTGGAAGCTCGAACAGATCAGAAGTCATGTACAATTATAGATTCCGCTGTCTGGTACAAGGTATACATGTCCTTATAATGACAATCGCTTGTGGGCCCATTCAATTCATTATCCTTGTCTAGGAGGATACTTGATACCGCTTGAGGGGCAGGAAGACGATTCGGGGGAGTCTGGAAACACGTCAGTAACTCTCTGCCACTGATGCATGCAACATACTGATCGGGATGAATTCGCCATCAATGACAGAACCCTTGAGATTGAAGTACCAGCTGATTGATTTGAGTGTGTGCGACGAACAGCCCAAAGCTGGAGTGTACTGCAAAAACCTTGTTACGAGGAAGAGTTTTGGGGGCGGTTGATACAGCTTACCCCTCCAGAACCAGCTTCGAGAGCCGACAGCAGAGACGAAAGAGTGTGAGTTTTACTCGAGGAAGGGGTAATTCCTGCATCAGCAAGCCAGCTATACGTGGGGAGGGTCTTGAAGAGGTTCACCACAGACCCGAAGTATGCCACAGCCTTCCATAACAATAGCGTTCAGGGCAAATATGCTTCTTCCATTAGGCAAACACCTACCTCGGCACCCACAGGACTGCTGCTGGGAAGGCAGTCTACCTGCAGCGTACTGAAAAAGGTTAGTACATTGCGTATGCATCAGGATCATGCACCACGTACCTATAACATGTGCCGTGCGTAGCCCATTCGTGCTATAGTATCGATGAGCAATCGAATCAAATGGAAGCACCTAGTCACACATACCGCCCATAATTTCTCGCTAGTCCCATACTCGTTGAGCCAATACTGTTGCATGTAGTCCAATGTAGAGGTTGCACCCTGGGAGTCGAGTAGCTGTACGAATATCAGCTATAGAAGATGTCTTGATATGATATGAAGGGAGCGGGCTGACCTCGGCGATATTCGTGTAATCGCGAGATGAATCACAATTTTCGATGAAGGTGCCATCGCAGCTGAGATGTATTAAAATCCAGTATCTCAATAGCCAACCTACTTACTTGTCAGGCCACAGACCTTGAAGCCGAGGTCAGAACGCCATTGATCAGCAATACAAAAACTACACACCATGAATGGTCCAGCTGTCCGCTGGACTGCCAGCGACATTTGTATCCCAAAACTAAAAGAGCAGTGATTCTCCGCTCTGAAATAAGTCAAGTCAATCGAACCTGCGTCTGCATAATCAGACCCTAGAAAGTAGGTATAGGTAATTATCACTGCAGCTGAGTTGGGCAACACACGTACTCCAGGAGCCTCAAAACAACAAGTGTTGGGGACGAGAGACATATTCTGGCACGATGCAGGACCAGAAATCCCGCAGCTTGAACTCAAGCTCTCAGAGAACTGCACAGGGTTAGTTGAGAACCACCCGAGTAGGGACGGCAAGATAAACGAGGACATCGACATTGCGGACAAGGAAAGAGGGCTACGAACGTTCAGCTCCCTGTGTTGTATTGTTTTATACTGGTACGTACGCTTTGAATGGAAACTTTAGGTCATACCGGAAGCCTCGTGGATCGGCATCACTTAAATTCTAATTGGCGATCCATCGGGGGCCGGGGCTTCTTCCTGCTTTTTCGGAAGGGAATTTCAGCATGAAGCGCAATGGTGAGAAACGTTTTGAACCAATATGTACTGAGAGAGAAGCTGGGACGCCACCCGCATGGCTCAGCCTGGGAGAATTGGCAGATGGTCGAGGTCGTGAATCAAGTTATTGACACGATAGTTGTCGCTTTTACAATTGAACCAGGACACCAGTAATATTAGTCGTCAATAATAATAGCCTCAGAATTTACTCAGCTGGCGGCTGTACGTGCAACAGGTACAAACGGCGAGGATAGACGACATGACAAGTATTCAAAGCATCCTCTCAAACAAGGGATGGATGAACCTACATCGGAGTGTATGTATCGTTCTCTGCATTTTCGGACTCTTGTCCATGCACTAACCATTGATTCGTCCAGGTTTGTGGCGGCGGCGACTGATAAGAGGTGTACTGAGCTTGCTGGCTGCTCCCAAACCATGCAGGAGGACCATTTGTGGGGCCCATGTCGAATCCAAACACGGACGCAAAACGAGGATTGATGTGCGGCTGCACGACTTCCTGTTGTCCAAAAGGGTGACCCTGAAAACCTCCTGGCTGATAAGGCCATGCAGGTGAAGGCGAGAAAGGTTGGGAGGAGGGATATTCGGAGATGCTAGCCGATGTTTGTGCTGCTGTGCGCTCTATCGCGTCAGAAGTTGGCGATAGGGGGCGTGGGGTATCAGGATTATATGGCTCCGATGATGGGAACGTATGGCTTTGTTGGAACCATCTAGACTCTCCCCCTGAACGTCGCCCACGATCTGGTCGCCCGCGCCCGCGCCCCCTTCCACGATCACGAGCGCCCCCACCTCTATCATAACCTCTTCCACGCCCCCTTCCCCGTCCTCTGCTATCCCCAAAGCATCTCTCGGGCTCCCTGCTGATCGGACGAGCCTCTGCAGATCTCTCCGAAGGGTTTATCAAGTCCCTTTCATACTTTACATTGTCCACCTCAACCTGGTCGGCATACGGGTCGTCGTATGGGATAGGCGCTGGACGCGATGGCCCGGCGACCCGGTACCCATCGTCATACGGGCCGTGAGCATCGTAAGGGTTCGCACCGTAGAATATATCTTCACTGACATCGTTGTAGTGTGATTGAGGCGGCGCAGGCGTTGTCTGCCTAGAAGACGATACAGACATGCCACGTCTGCCGAGAATGAATGAGAAAGTAACTATTTTCGGTAGATGCACATACTTTTTCTTCCGCGCCTGCTTGAACGCGGCTTCTTGTTCGTCGTCCGAGAATTCCATTTCATCTTCCCCAGGCTCCTCATCATGGATGTTACTTGCATCGCTCCCGCGAAGCTTTTTAAGATATTCCATGAAGACGAAATTACTTCGCTGTGGTACATGGTAAACTTCGCGAGCGACGCGAATCTTCTCGGTATCTAGCGGATAGCCCTGGTTGAATTTTATCTGATACAAGGGTTGGGAAGTGGGCCCAAATGTTTCATATATCTGCAAGAGGTTTTCAGTATGAGGGTTCCTGAAAACAGCCAATACGCACATGTCCGAGAACTTTTCGATCGTCGAAGACAAGTAATGTCTCGATATCTAGTGCCTTTTCAGACGCAGCTCTGGATGGGTCAGCATGAAGGCCCTTCACAATTACTACGTTCCCAATAATGTTCAACACTTCGCCAACCTTTTCCAACACTTCTTCGTGTCCGACTTCTGATACAGACGGGACTATAACGTCTGTATCTAAAATCTCATTTTTGGTCTGCACATATGATGTGACCGCTGTAGCGCCTAATTCCTCGTCATCGTCCACATCAATTTGTGGTTTTCGAGGGTTGAGCGCATTTTTATTTCCTGCTTTTTCAGCAGTTTCATCCGCATCTGACTCGGAACTTGAGTCCGAGTCTGAGTCTGAGCTTGAGTCTGCCTCCGGTGACCCTGGGCTGGTAAAAGTCTCAAGATATCAGTCAAAAAATAGTCTGGAGAGTCTCACATAGCAGGTGTACGGATTGATGATTCCTCATCCGGAACCAGTAAATCGGCTTCAACCTCGTCTTCACTGTCAATCTCGCTGGACGAGCTTGCGATGGAATCATCGCTTGAGTCTATGGGGTCTCGGACATCCTTCGGGAAAGCTGCGTTTGGCGGAGGAATATGTCCGACAATGTCTCGAATGAGGAGTATATCCTGGGGTATCGTCTCGGGAATTTTGAACTGAAAGTCCATGACGGACGATAAAGAAAGGGATAGATCTCCTTATGCATATCCCAAAAAGCGAATTTTTAGCATCACGTGAGCGTTCCTAAGTCGCGTCGCACAAAAAAAAGTTAAAAACTGCTTTACATAGAGAGACTAGAGTTGAGACTCTTCCATCCTGAAATTTCACGATGATAGCCCATAGATTCCTTCGCTTACCAAAAAGGCCTCATGTGCCGACGTTCTTGCCTATTGGTCAGCCGCGTTATTCTACAACTCCATCCAAGCCCTCCTTGCAGCATGTCGCTCAGTTGCGCAAACTGACGGAGGTTTCCATCTCAAAAGCACGAGAAGCACTCAGCGCAACTAATAACGACATACAAGCTGCCCTTGAATGGCTGAACAATGACCTTGCGGTGTCGGGCGCAAAGAAGGCTGCGAACGTCGAGGGTCGGGATGCTCGGGATGGGCTTGTTAGTGTTTGCATACTCTCTGGAGGCAGCAGGGGGAAAGCAGCCTTGGGTGGCGGCGGCATACGGGCAGCGATGGTGGAGCTGAACTGCGAAACAGATTTTGTTGGAAGAAATGCACTGTTTGGGCAACTAGCAGCGGACATAGCTCATACGGCGGCATTTATCACGGAGCCAACTGACTCTCCAACTATGATCAGACCGTGTTCACTGGACATTCTGAACGACGCTCCTCTATTATCTCAAAACAATCCCAACACCCATTCTTCATCCACGGTTTCGAGCTCTATAAGAGACCTCATTGCCAAAGTGGGTGAAAAGGTTTCCCTGAAGAGAGCTATGACAGTCGTGCAAAGCCCGTTGTCCGGGCAGTCTCCGAGTCTTGGTCTACGTCTCGCATGCTATCTGCATGGATCTGTGAGCTCCGCTCCTCAAGGTCGCATCGGGTCCTTGGCTGTGCTCGCTCTGAAGTCTCCAGAGCTTGCACGCCACCTTGAGAACGATGCTTTTATCAAGGACCTCGAACGCCTGGAGCGTGCACTTGCGCGACAAATCGCTGGCTTCGACACCCGCTCGATAAAGTCATCGAACGGAGATGAGACGGCACTGTATAACCAACCTTTCATGATGTTTGGAGGGGAGTGTGGAAATGAGTCAGTACGGATGGCCTTGGACAGCTGGAGTAAACGACAAGGTCTTATCAGGGAAGACGACGAAGGAGGTATCGAAGTACTGGAGTTTGCTAAGTGGAGTGTAGGCGACGTTGAATAGATTTCATGTACATATTTCACGATACCTCTTCTCTTCGCTAATGATTCGGTGAGTACTTGGGGAATCATTCGTTGTGTTCTGCCACATGACTCCATAGCTCAGTGGTAGAGCATACGATTGCAGATCGTGCGGTCCCGTGTTCGAACCACGGTGGGGTCTTCTTTTTGGTCCTTTACATAATACATAATAATTTTGCCGGCTTCTTATGATGTTCGTTCCGCGGCGATATTTCTCTCAAGTCTTAACCATCATGCGCAGGGCAACAACATCGCTCGTCCGTCGCGGCCAGCGTCAATTCTCTCAAGCACTCCAGCCTCCATTACAGATCACTACTCTCCCCAACAAAATCAGAGTTGCTACTGAGTCGACTCCTGGACATTTTTCGTCCGTTGGACTCTATGTAGATGCAGGGTCCAGGTATGAAGACTCGTTGACCTCGGGCGTTAGCCATTTCTTGGACAGGATGGCCTTCAAGGTAGTTTCAGGCAATATGCCTTTTTGCTAATGTTAACGACTATGTGTATTGCTCAGACCACCGGCTCCCGTTCCACAGAAGATATGGCCTCCGCAATCGACAAACTAGGTGGCCAAATCATGTGCTCTTCGTCGCGCGAGTCCATCATGTACCAATCGTCCAACTTCGACCAAGCCACGCCTCTCGCCCTTTCCCTCATATCAGATACCATTCTGAATTCTGAATTTCTACCAGAGGAGCTCGACGTCCAGAGAGATGCCGCTCGTTACGAGATTCGTGAAATTAAACAGAAGCCCGAGATGATTCTACCAGAGATCTTGCATGAGATTGCATACGGCGAGAAAACACTTGGAAATCCCCTCTTGTGCCCAGAAGAGCGAATAGACGCGATCACCGGAGACCTACTTCGTGACTGTATCACGAACTGGTACCGCCCGGAGAGGATGGTGATTGCTGGTGCTGGGATGCACCATGAACGGCTAGTAGAGTTGGCCGATAAATATTTCTCGTCCCTCAAGTCTGCGCCAACACCATCTGTTTCATCGCTTCAACCATCAGCTACTCAAAATATACCACCTCACTTACTTCCCTCGTCTTCACCATCACTCTACAAGTCACTAACTCGCGCTGCATCGACATATCTGTACCCTACATCATCTTCCACCGAACCTCTACCTTCTCCGCTGAACCCTCATTCCAATTATGTGGGTGGTGTGCGTCACATCCTGGAAACGACAGAGTTCGATCAACTCTACCTAGCCTTTGAGGGTGTAGGCATTCACGACGATGATATCTATGCCCTTGCCACCATCCAAGTCCTCCTTGGAGGTGGTGGAAGTTTCTCAGCCGGTGAGTACTTACGACTTTCCACGTCGCGGACTTTATTTGATCTCTTATAGGTGGTCCTGGCAAGGGCATGTACTCCCGACTATACACACACATCCTGAACCACTACACTCAAATTGATCATTGTGCTTCATTTCATCACATCTACAAGGATTCTTCACTTTTCGGCCTATTTGCTTCATTTGTCCCTAATGCCCCTGGCCAGAGAGGAAACACTCCTGCACAAATCCTGCCTCACCTAGTCAATCAGCTTAGCATGCTTATATATCAATCTGTACCGCACGTTGAACTCGAGCGTGCCAAGAATCAGCTCAAATCGAGCCTGATGATGGCTCTCGAGAGTCGAGCGGTAGAAGTGGAGGATCTTGGCCGACAGGTATGAACGGTTCATCGATAGCAATGTCCACATGCTCACGTTGGTACTAGATCCTGGTTCATGGTCGGAAAATTCCCGTCACAGATATGACTGCGGAAGTAGACAAGGTGACTCCTGAGTGTGTGCGCCGCGTTGCTACCAGACTATTTGGACCTGCGTCTGGAAACAAGGCCACAATTTTGACGATGGGGCACGGGGACGTGGGAGACTGGAAGGGGACACTTCGGAAATATGGTGTCGCAGGGGCATGAAGCAGGCATCACGAGCACTGCATGCTTTCGGTAATTAATCTTTATGAACGGTCATCGAAACGGAATTGCTTTATCATACATGCAACACAGACATTATTCTTAGAGAACACGATACTTGAAAAAACTGATACACTACAGTCGGACAAAAGTGCAAATTCAAGAGGCAAAGAGTGAATGAGTGCGTCTATCCGCAAATATCGGGATATTCGAGGTCAGTAGGAGACCAGGGTATCCAGCCGTTTTGTAATCCAGCCTGGTATGACCATTCGTCTGCATTCTCTGCCTTCCACGTCCACATCATCCACCCATTCACTGTCTCATAGGAAATCACCTGCGCTTCCCAGAACTGACGGAGGAAGGTCTTGTAGCTCGAGCTAAAAGTGGATGCGCTTCCGGTAAGCCCTGTACAGCTTCCAACGTAAGTAGAACCAGGATAGGAACCGTCGTAGCGGGACCCGACGCCCCTGCCATTGAGGTAGGTGGCGCAGTCGGTAGCAGCAGGTGACCATTCACCAACCATGAGCCAAAGATCGAAACCGGCAAGAGTGGATTGAGTACTACATGCGGCATCAATATGTTCCTGCCAAGACATCGCGACATCCTGCGAAAACATGGAACACGTCGTGAGATCTCTGAGACTTGGGAGTTGCCTGACCGTGGACATACCGAATCGGAAAATACCTGGTAAATGTGTGTATCCATCGCCACTCCCTGCCAGTTAGGTGGGGTCTCGAATCCGGCCCAGTAGCTCAGAGGCTGAAAGGCATCATGGAGTAGAATGACAGTGTTACTTTGCGCAGATGTGCCATATGGATACCTGCATGATATATTATTACCCTTCTCCAAGTTAGAAAATGGGCAATGATTCTACCTGACGTTTCCATAGGAGTCGTAGTAATATTGTTTCAAAGGTGCTAGAACGCCTGAATCATATCCAGCTGGCCTAAAAAAGCGTCACATTCCCTCGGGACGTTCCTTTTAGATGGGCTCACTCGTTGAGGGGCTCAATGATAGGAACAACATTGTCCTGACCAGCAAACATGGAAGCAAGCTGTTTGATGATTGCATCTGTCCGCTCAATGTTCGTCTGATTTGACTGCCATGTGGGATATGGCATCCTTTGTCCAGAATTGTCGAACCTACAGAATTGCGTGAGCTGTCAGGAGACACTGTGCCACAATGAGTATGCACCCGTTTTGGCTTCCGGGAGCGCCATGAAGATCAACTATCACCTTGAGTCCATATTGACTGGCCCATTGTACAGCGTTCTGAAGGTAAGGCAGCTGGCCCTGTATGTATGGCTCCCCCGGGCCAACTTCAAAGGCCCAGTATCCGATAGGTAGTCTCACATGGTTCAATCTGTAGCCAACGTCAGTCAACAATGATGATGTGAACTCTTGCAGGCTAAACATATATGTACCCGGCAGCCGCAATATCTGCAAAATCACTCTCCGTGATCCATGTGTTCCAGTGGTTTTGAAGTACACTTGTTGCTGTGGCCCGGTCGTAGTATTGTCCAAGGGTCCATTCATCGACAATATTTGGATTTCCTGTGTTGTCAAATATGCTGGGAGTAATCCATGGCTATATCCAAACATAATGATCAGTTAGGGACCATGACCGTCCACGTCATTACACTAACCTCGAGTACAAGCCATCCTCCAAGGTTGACACTTCGCACCTTCTCAGAACCATACGGGAAGCCAGGATTTACCTGAGACAATACGGAGCGGAACAGAGACAGCCCAATAAGGGCCAAACACATGTAGTGTTGCATCGGAAACTTGGTAGTGGACGTGCATGCATCGAGCCAGTCTCAGCATTTTATGAGTGCTTCAACCCCGGACGTATTTGACACAGACGAGGTCATAGAAAGGCTGCCGATCTACGAGAAATGCTCTCACTCCAACTCCGCAGGTGTTCAGCACAGAAGTGACTATTTCGTGCACAGCTGCCGATTCAGTGATACCGATTCGGATCTCAACTTTAGAGAACAGTGCCAGTACGGGGTTGGCACGGGGTGAATACTTAACGCCTATCAGAAGTAAGACATTTGATCGCAGGTTATGACATGGGCGTTGTGGCTTCACGTGAGGATGGATGAGCGAGAACGTCCCAGGAATAGAATATGCAGCAAGGTAGCTGTCCAGTGTCCATCCTGGGCAAATATGGACCGCATGGGTCCTGCGCTTGCCGCGTGAACCATACAATGCTTCTTTGGCGGGTCTTGAGCTGTAACAGACAAATATGACTTCAGCGCCATCTGGCACCTCAGTCACGGTACGTACCCGCCCCCAGCCTAGTACAGAAGGAACATCATCTTCCTTCTATTGAATTTGCCTAGCGTCCCGGTGTTTCTTTCAACGCAAATATCGGATATCCATTATCTCGGAGCGCGATCCAGTTCTTCCACAGAATGGACAACTTGAAGGGCTAAGTTGAGACAATTGAACTATTTGTCGGTTCGAGTCTGGTATAGACTCAAGCTATCCCCAACTTGTTGAAGTAGGTTATGTAGAAGGACCGTTTTCCTTCATCTAAGGTCTAGTAGAAGAACTGAATTGTAATGTAACGTTTGTTAGCTCTGTTTACTGAATGTTACGCCTGCTAACCCAAGTATCCCATACTAGTACCGGGCCAGTCATGTCGTACTACTATTTAGACTGAGTATTGTTACTTCCCCTCTTCAATAACGAATAACACTGTATTACTGTAATCAGGGACATGGCCGCTTGAAGAACAGCGCACAGCGATGCATCGATGAAGTAAAAGCTCAATTATTCGTAAATGGAAGAAGGTAGGTTACTACAAAAATCTGAAATCTGTGGTATATTCGACGCATGCCTTGGTATATTTATGCTTATTCCATTTCTCAATCGCAAATGTTCGGGTATTCCAGGTCAGTGGGATCTTGTGGTATCCATCCATACTGCAACCCAGCCTGGTAGGACCAGTCGTCTGCGTTCTCGGCCTTCCAAGTCCATTGAATCCATCCAGCACCTTTCTCATAGGAGATGACTTGAGCCTCCCAGTATTGGCGCATGAAGGTCTTGTAACTTGAGCTAAAAGACGACGCACTCCCGGTTTTACCCGTACAGCTGCCGACGTAAGTAGAGTCACCAGACTTGCTTCCATCGTAGCGTGCTCCAGTACCGCGACCATTCAACCATGTCGCACAGTCCGTGGATGCAGGGGTCCATTCACCGACAATTATCCACAAGTCAAAAGAGGACAGGTCAGATCCATGGCTGCACGCGTCTTGGATGTGCTCGGAATAACTATAGGCGACTTGCTGCTCATGTTGTTAATACAAGATGTCATAGGGCAAAAATGTACAGACCTCGTCTGAAAACATCTGGTAGATGTGAGTGTCCATCGCAACGCCCTGGTAATCTGCTGAACTCATAAAACCGTCCCAATAACTCAGAGGTTGGAATGCATCATGGATGAGTTCCACAGTATTACTTTGCTGAGATGAACCGTAAGGATATCTATAAGCTTTGGTCGTTAATGGCTGAGATTGGAATGAGAGCTTAGTCCTTGCCTGATGTTCCCATACGAGTCATACCAATACTGCTCCACGACCTTGAGCACATCATCACCATCATAACCTGCAGGTCTAAAATATGCTGAGCTGGAAGTGGAACCAGTAGAGAAGAGAACATACTCATTGAGTGGCGCGATGATCGGCACTGTCGTGGTCTCCGAGTCAACCATAGAAATAATTGTTTTAATAATCGCATCTGTCCTATCGACATTCGTCTGATTAGAATGCCACGTGGGATATGACATTTTATGACCAGAATTATCAAAACTACGAAAGAAATATTAGCACGGCAATACGTTGTTGAGATAGTGTATTCACCCGTTCTGACTACCCGGCGCACCATGCAGGTCAATGATGAGCTTGAGGCCGTGGTTTGACGCCCATGTGATGGCCGACTTCAAATAATCTAGCTGGCCAGTGATGTATGGTTCTCCTGCACCAACTTCAAATGCCCAGTAGCCAATGGGCAGACGGACATGGTTCAAGCTGTAGAATCTTTGAGAGAGATTTCGGTGAGTATGGATAAAAATGTACCCTGCAGCTGCAATGTCTTTAAAGTCATTTTCGGTGATCCAAGAACTCCAATGGTCTTCCAAAGCGGCCTTGGCGGTATTGTAGTCCTGAAACTCACCGAAGGTCCACTCATCGACGATGTCACTGTTGCCAGTGTCCTCGAATATACTCGGTGTGATCCAAGGCTAGATACAAATGAGAACTTAAAAAAGGGTATCAGAAGTCACGTTGAAGTCTTTACCTCCAGGACAAGCCAGCCGCCAAGACTGACACCGCGTACTTTTTGAGAACCGTAGTTAAAGCCTGGCTGGAAGGACAGCACGGATGGAACGGCGGAAAGCGCGAGCACAGCAAGACCGACCAGACGACTCAGCAGAGGCATGCTGAGGAGAATAAAATGGGGTAATGCGTGTCATTACATGACACCTGTAATTTATATAAAAATTTAAACCCGAGACTAGGCTAGTGAGTTCGATTAGTGTGACCTTGCTCGGTTGCAAGGTATGCAAAATTCAAATCGGCCCGCTCTCTGACAACGATGGAAGCAAGTCTGAGAACCTCTCGAATTAATTCCGTACAGAAGAGCGCAAAGTGCGTACAATCAGCACGTAAGTTACTTCATTGGTTGAAAGTGTTATTACTCACAGTTATCGCCGCCTGATCAACTGCACGAAGGTTGATGCAGATCGGCGGCAAGAATCGTTTGAACGATGAAATTCTACACAAAGATGAGGACGAGCAACATAACTTGCTTTCTGATGTTTGGGCGTCTGGCACCATACTTCGTTCTAATTCTGTCCTAGAATTATGGAAGCGCATGTAATGATAATAATCAGTCATTGTCGGGCGCCTATCTTTGATGGTGGAAAGTAGAAGATGGAATCGCCTTTGCATGAGAGGTTCAACTTTTAGCAAACTGGATGCCTGACACTGGCTTATGTTGTCAGGGCTGTGGGATGGACAACAGAGGCAGTTTCGCGGTACGCGGCTAGCACCGGTTAATCTCGTCCGCAAATAAATAGAAACTCCAGCTCATCAGAGCCTTTAAATTGCCACGTTCGTCCATCATCCAGACAAGTTTCATACATTACTCAAGTCAGAATGGCCGTTGATAATATCCGCGACAAATACCAATCTGCTGGCCATGATCATCTCTTCACTTTTTGGTCAAGCCTTTCAGATTTGGAGCGCGATTCCCTCACCCGCCAACTCGAAAACCTTGACGTCGAACGCGTGAACAGGATCTACAAGAAGGCTATCGCAACTGAGAAGGAGTCTGCTAATCCGGAGCCAATCGAACCCCTCCCCGTTGGTGCTTGTGAGTCTGTCGTCAATGACCCTGCGAACGAGAAGAAATGGCGCAGCGAGGGCCTCAAGGCCATCGCACGTGGGGAGGTCGGTGTTCTCCTCATGGCGGGCGGCCAAGGCACCCGTTTGGGCAGTTCAGCGCCCAAGGGTTGTTACGACATCGGCTTGCCTTCCCACAAGAGCCTCTTCCAGTACCAGGCTGAGCGTATTGCTCGCCTTCAAGTTGTTGCAGAGAAAGAATGTAGCAAGTCTGCAGGTTCGGTCGTCATTCCGTGGTATGTCATGACCAGCGGTCCGACGCGTCGTGAGACCGAGGCCTTCTTCACGAACAATAATTTCTTTGGACTTGATTCAAAGAACGTCGTCTTCTTCGAACAGGGTAACATCTTCGTTCCTTGCAGCTCATATATGCTGACCAATCGACATCGTTAGGCACTCTTCCTTGTCTAACTGCAGAGGGCAAGGTCATGCTCGAGAGCACATCGCGTGTTGCAGTTGCTCCTGACGGCAATGGTGGGCTGTATGCTGCTACTCGCACACCCCTATCAGAGTCTGACAGCTCAACGGTTCTTGATGACTTGACTCGCCGAGGAATCCTCTACGTTCATGCCTACTGCGTGGACAACTGCCTTGTCAAGGTTGCCGATCCCGTCTTCCTCGGCTACTGCATATCCAAGCAAGCTGACTGTGCTGCCAAAGTAGTTCCAAAGACCTCGCCCTCAGAGTCTGTCGGTGTTGTCGCACGCAGGGGAGACAAGTTCAGTGTTGTCGAGTACTCGGAGATCTCCAAAGAGCAAGCAGAGCTTCGTAACTCCAAGACCGGCGAGCTGGCTTTCAATGCCGCCAACATCGCTAACCACTTCTATACGACGAGCTATCTCAAGTCGATCGAATCCTTCGAGGATGACCTTGCATTCCACATCGCTCGCAAGAAGATTCCCACAGTCGATCTGAAGACAGGAGAGGCACTCAAGCCGAGCAAACCCAACGGCATGAAGCTCGAGCTGTTTGTGTTTGACGTCTTTCCCTTCACCAAGCGCTTTGCGGTCTTGGAAGTTGCACGTAATGAGGAGTTCAGTCCACTCAAAAATGCGCCTGGAACTGGTGCGGATGACCCAGACACTAGCCGCCGCGATCTGCTTGCGCAGCACAAGCGGTTCTTGGAGAGGGCTGGTGCTCAGGTTAAAGATGGTGTGGAGATTGAGCTCTCGCCGCGCGTCAGCTACGATGGCGAGGGCCTGGAGTCTGTGAAGGGCAAGACCTTCAGTAGGTCAGGTTATGTGGAAGACATCGAGGAACTGGACGCTCTTGTCTAGTCGCTTTAGCATAGCATCATGGACTTTTGATCGAGTTTGGACGCTTGAGACTCTTTTTGTACGACTACTCTTTCGCATGGTACATGGACAGCCTTCTTTCACACTTCAGATCAATACGCCTCACTTGTACACCCGCATTTGATACTAGTATTGATTCGTTTCCCTTGAAATCGAGCTAAACAACGATAAATATAACGAGCTTCAACCTCCTGCAGGACCATCTGCAAGTTTGGATCCCCGCTTTTCCAACTCATCTCGAAGAGAGGCGAATAAGCGTTGTGTCCGCTCGGCATTTGGCTGCATCAGTGCGTCAGATTCAAGAGACGGGGTGCAATGCATGGCATTAACCACACACCTCCTTGCAGCAGGTGATGAGCTTGTCGATCAACATCGTTTGACCGTTTTGTGCGTCTTCCAGCTCCTTTCGGAGATGTTGGTTCTGAGTTGGTGTCAAGGCAATGTGTATTAGACAGGAACAAATTTCAATCACCTCATCGTCCGATCTGTCTGCACGAGCTTTCTCCACCTCAGCCAGTTGCTTCTGCTCTGCTGCTCGAGCGCGAGATAGGAGGACCTCTAGCTCTTTTGAACGAATGACGCATTCAAAATGTCGTTCACGAAGCTCGTACTGTCGGAGAACTTCCTTTAGTCGTTCTCGTACTCTAGAGTCACAACTTAGTGGACAGCATCGACAAACAAGAGGGTACGTACACGCCATCGAATATGTCTTCTAATGATCGCCGAGCTCTACTCACATAGAGTCAGTTGATCAAACGAACAAACCATGGAAACTCACTCTTGAGGATCATCTGTCCAATTCTTCCTGAGCCGCTGACGACGAGACTCTGGCAGCTCATCCTGCATTGCATACATCTTCCCCTCAGTTTCTAACGTGATTCGTGTCACCACTCACCCAGTCATCCAACGCGGGTCCTTCGGTAAGGTCCATGAGCTCCACCGCAAGAATCTCATCCCCGTCTTCCACGCCCTGCTCTTCCGGAGTTTGATCCGCATCTATTGTCCGTCCATTGTGAGAGAAGATGAACTGCATGGAAGATGACGCAGTGGACCCAGCGGTGTGCGTACTGGCGGCTTCTGATTTGGCACTGCCATTCATCTGCCTACCGCTCACCGCTGATTTTCCCTCGTCCTTCTTCCCTCCCGTTGCCTCCATTCTGTCCGTCCATGCATTAAATAACCGGGAGAATTTAGTCTTGCGTGATATTTTGAAAAAGAGCTCGGCGCGATATCGGCAGACAACTTTCACGACAATATCAGGCATCTCGCGGTACTTGGTGTCCTGTATTTTGGCTTTGTCGACTCGTTTCACCATGTCCGCTCTCATCTGCAAGATCTGGAGGCAGCGTTGGTTACATCACTTGCAACTAGCTGACGAAATAACACATACCTCTCCTTGTGCCTCATCTACGCATTGTGCTAGACGTTTACTGTCCTCCTAGGCCTCTGTAAGCATAGTGGATGAACATTCCTGCTCAGTAATGCATACCCGTAGTCTCTTGTTGTCCTGGACGGAAGTCGGTTAGGAGAATGAAATCGGGTCTTGTAAAGCTACTGACCTTTTGGAGCTCCCGGGCCAAATTCTCCATTTTAACTTTGGTCTGATTGGCCTTCGTCAATTGAGTCTTTGCTTTGCGGAATATGAGTATCATAGAACAGAAGGTGCGCCAATCGCACGTACCAGAATCCTTGTCCTTAATTAACTTTTGTTTTTCCTTTGCATGGTCGCGTTCCAATCGTTTTAGTTCTGCGAACTGCAATTCCGGGGTTAAGAAACACATATATCTGGCATACCAATGATAACGCACAAGCTCAATGTACTTGGCATGAATCGCATTCTCCTCCATGCCTTTCACCGACTTTACAGCCTCTTCAGCTGATGCGCGCATAAGTGGAGTATGAACCTGAGAGTCACTGCACACGCACCAAATATCCTTTCCTCCTCTTCCTCAAGCACCTCCTCCTCCTCCAGCGCTGCGATCCTATTCTTGAGAGACTCGTACATGGCAGCAGGATCAACGGGTGTGTCGTTTTTCTTCTTGCCTTTCTGATTATGGGGATAGGAACCGTTAACAGCGGTGTTGTTGGAGTGGGGTGGTGCTGTTCGATTCGTACTGGGCGGATTGGCATGATTGGGAATAAGAGGAGGCGCTGTAGTCGGTGCAGAAGGAGCGAGACCTGTCGGAGGAGGCTTGGCTGCCCGGGAACCTATTGCATTCTGACTGGGATGTATATTTGTCCCGTTCATAGGTATTTGATCCCCAGACGTCGTGCTGGTGGACCTGCGCGGTCGGCGAGGGATGCAAGGTATGAAGAACTTGAGTAAAGTAATGTTTTGAGAGCGTTGTGGTCGCGGAAGGGATTTGAGCTAGGTTACCTAGACCTAGGGAGTCAGCAACAAATTTTCAGAGACGGAAGAGATGTTCAAGTCATTGACTTTGGCTCACCGAGGTTAATGGCTTGATCAGTGTGTTTACTAAAAGTGTTCACAACTTTGTCACGGTAATAGCAGGTGTATGCATATATGTATTTTTGCAATCAAAAGTCACCCGGGCCCGAGCTGAGGTCGATGTCAATCACGATGAAACGAAATCATTTATTGTAAGGCTGAAGGAGCATAGGAAGTATCATATATATTTGTACTACTTCGAGAAAAGACCGGAACGCAATTGCCAACAGGGTCGTCAAGGAGAACAACGAACTCTTTAAGTCCGATCACGATGATGTCTGCAGACCGCAGATCAAGAACAGCTTCGTGCCAGCGTTGTTCTCTTGACAAATTGCCAGCCATTTTGACCGATATCATTAGCTTGGTTTTCTGCTTATACAATCTTGTGCACGTGACGAAGAAACGCGTCGCGTCGTTCATGTAGATCGCATTGCCCACTCCATCTCCAACGCTCAACGTCTTCAGACCCTTCAGCTTGACACGATCAAGTAACTATGTACAGTCCAGGTGGGGATGATCCGCATCTTTCCCTTCCATACTTGACATCCGAAACTTCCCAGATTCCTCTCCAGTCAGGAAAAGGATGAGAATGTCATCCCCAACCTATGATGAACAATTCGGCGATATGAGTCAAGAAGACATCAGCGCTTTTGATGCCATCGATGCACGCTTGACTCAGCAGGTTCCTTCAGCTCACATTGTACCACTCTCCAACTCGCACCTCAGGATGGACTCGAATGAATTTCGTGAGCACAAGGCTGCAGACACTTCGTTCGATCAGGAGCTGCTTTCATCACAAGACGTACCTGTTCAAGGCGACGACAACCCGTTTACTTCCGCAAATAACCCATCTGCTGGTTCGGATGCCTCCAGAGCACCCGTGTGTGCATCTTTTATCAAAGCATCTGCCGTTATCCAGCCATCAGGCTTCAAATCTGCATCGTCTTTGCCTGTTGAGAATGTAGATGGAACCTGCCATTCGCCTTCGCCTGAGGCACCTGCAGAAGTTGATTACTCCTCGTGGTTTACTTCAGCGCCTTCTGCTTCCTTCGTAGGCTTTCAACCCGCTTCATCTCGGCTTGCAAAAGAGAATATTTTCGATACGAGTACCATTCACAGCCCAAGCGTAGGTTTCACATCAGTTGGAAAGGGGAATCTTATCGTCCCGTCCAGCACTGCATTGCGCAAGGCAGAGGAAAAGATGAAGGTGTGGCAGGATGAGGTTAATGACCCGGGTTCCTCTCAACAGTCCGGAGAGTTTGCACCCGCTTCCTTTATACAACCGTCCTCGCCTCGCCGCACCGTTCTTGGAGCAGTACAAAACTCTCAAGTACCAGATACCCCAACTCCTGCAATGGCTACCCGCAAGTCATTTGAAGGTGGATCGACACTTCGCACACCAATGCTCGGTGCCAGCGATATCAAAGGAAAGCAAAAGGCGTTCAAATCCCCTTTGATCAACTCCGCACCGTCGCGACAGCCTTTTGCAGGAGCGGGGGGTGCTGCATATCTCAATTCTCCCCTCAACCCTCATCGCCAGGGCTTTGCATCTGCGTCTTCTCATATGCCTTCATGCAGTCCTGCTGTACTAGCAACACCAATCCGTCCATCAGCATCAGTTAAACCCGGAGGTGGATTTCGACCACTAGGTCTGACGCCGCGAAATGTTCATGGTAGTTTGGTCAAGCCCAAATTTGTGACCCCTTTCAAACCAGGCATCAAGCCTCCAGAATTGTCCGCATCAACTATACGGCCGCTTGCTGCCCCAAGTTCCAGCTTACAGCGACCCGTGTATCCGCCGTTAGGGACTCAATCACCTAGGCCAGCCAATAAGGCGCCAGACAAGGGCACAGGCAAAGCGTTCAACCTTGGTAGGCACTTCGTCGAAATGATCCATCTAGTTGCTTATCACTCTTGTTACAGTTCCTCCCGCAGGAAGGATGACACTGGCCACTTCTGGTCTTATACCACAGGCCTACACAACCAAAGAACTTATAGATCAGGGAATGTTCGTCATTATTTTCCCCCCAAAGCTAGTTACTAATTCATTTTTGTAGAAATGTCGTAGAGCTAAGCCAGATAACACCAAGCACTGCTCTCTTTTACTCATTTCATACGCCAACTGTCACGCCAATCGAAGGTTCTCAGTCCTCCGATGCGAAGCCTCTCGGACCTGCTGTGGCTCTGGAGGAACTCCATGCAAAAGGGTGCTCGTTGGCCACCATGGAATGGGTCACCAACCACTGGCAGCTTATCCTCTGGAAGCTGGCTGGAATGGTCGCACTTGAACCAGAAGTAGAATCCAATCCTGATCGCAAACGATGGTGCTGGCCCGAAGTGATTCGTCAGCTGCTGTATAGGTTACACCGTCCATCTATCCTTTTCTTCCGGGGCTAATCGTCGACCCAGATACGAACGAGACTTGAATGGGTCATCACGACCCCCACTACGGCTCATTACTACAAGGGATGCACCTGCTGCATCTCCGATGGTGCTCTGCGTGTCAAATGTAACTTGGTCATCAGCTGGAGAAGATGAAGATGGTTTTCCCGCTCCATCATATCCCGAGTTGGAGGTGACAGACGGATGGTATAGACTGCGCGCGAGAGTAGATCAGCCCCTTGCCAGAGCGATCCGTAAAGGTCATATCAAGGTCGGGAGGAAAATCGCTGTTACCGGAGCCAAGGTAACTAGATTGCTTCGCATCTTGGCATTGGTTGACTTGTCATATAGCTCTCAGCAGAGCGCAAAGACGGACAGGAAGTCCTCGAGGCATATGAATCAAATGTCCTGGTGCTGACAGGCAACTCATCCCATATGGCTCCTTGGCACGCAAAGCTTGGGTTCCAGCGGAGTCCGTTCATTGCGACACTCAACAGCCTGACACCGGACGGTGGAAACGTGGCTGTTGTGGCTGTGGAAGTTATCAAGGTGACGATGATCATGTAGCGCCGAGGCATAGCTGACCCTTGCTTAAAGTTTCATCCTATTGCATACGTCGAGTTCATCGAAGACGAAAACGGCAAGCGCACGGAGGGTCCTCGCAGTGCCAAGGAAGAGAATGGCCTAAGTGAACAGTGGAAGGTGAGGCCTGAGGCGAGGAGCTCTTCGCAAAGTCTGATGCTCATTTTTTTTTATCAGAGGAAGCGCGAAGTCGCTGCATCAAAGCTCTGGTCAGATCTTGAAAAACGAGCGTCGCTGATGACAGGGTATGCGGAGAGGCTTGAACAACGTGTAGGACCCGACTTCAATGTCAAGAACACAGGTGAGACGACCGTAATCAAAGTTGTACTGCGCTCAGGGGTTGTTGCAGAAATGCCGGACAATCTTGATGACATATATGAATCCTTGGAGGAGAGTGACGCTCGTCAGGCCAAGGCGATACTCTCACAGCTCAGCCCCGTTGAAGCAGGCAATCTTGCCTCATTCATCAGAGAAAAGCTTCTCCGAGATCGTGAAGCTGTCGCAGAGGAGATCGAGCGAGAATTACAGGTAACTTTGAGGCTTGCATGAAGGGGTTATCTGCTGAGCGCTCCACAGAGCAAATGCCCTCCTCGAGCAGTACGGAGTTTCCGTGTTATTATCATGAAGGATGCATATCCAGGCACACGAGGCGGCAAGGATGTTCGCCAGGCACAGTTAACCGTCTGGGATGTACTCAACTTGTCAATTGCTGAAGGATCTAATGCAGGAGACTTTAAAGTGGGTCAGAGGTTCCTCGTGAGTTCCTTTCTTTCAAGGAGTAGGAATTTCGGCTCACGAATTGCCAGGTCACAAACTTAATGCCAAAGCAAATGTCTGCTTGGATGAAACGTGGTCCTGGATCTGAAGTATACCTTGCCACCACAAAAAGCACCAAATGGAAAAGGCTGCCGTGACTGGTCGATTCTGACGACTCGTGTAGCGTGTAGTACTTAGTAGGCTGGAATGTGATGGCATTTGTTGTGACTAGCTTTCGCAGATGCGTAAACTAACGGACGGATCTAAGTAACTTAGTTCGCACAGCATCACTGTCCATATGAATGTGGTGAAAGGATTCTTACATGAACCCGTGGCGCAGTGGTAGCGCGTATGATTCCAGTATTAGTGGCATCCATAAGGTCATCCGTTCAATCCGGGTCGGGTTCAAATTTTTTGGCTATAAGTTATTACCAAGGCTTCATCATGAACTCGGATTTGTGCACGTCTGGACTCTAAAATTTCGAGTCTCGACACATTTTTCAGAATACTCAATCATCGATTGCAATCATTTTGCATTACAGGCGAAGTGAGACAGTTCATCAATCGTGTTCAATCTTTTTGAATGAACGCTTGCATGGTCCTCAAAATACTATATGCTCATTGCTGATAGCATGACTGGGCCACTGACACGTATCTAATCCTCGTGTTCGAAGACAAAGACGACTTGGAATCAAAACTTGAAAGCGTCAGAGGGTAACCAGCTCGTCCTCATGTCTAAATAAGGATGTACGTCGACTGTGAGCCATCGTGAGTCATACAGGTTTTTGTAACTGTCCTTTGTTAACTTGAGTCCTCCCCTTGTTTATCTAGTCCGAATCAGGAATTAGGCTATAAATGAACCGAAATTATGACTGCGAGAATGATGCCCTACGGTTCACGCCATTGAAGCGGAACGGAGAAGCTCCTAGTACCAGGGCTGTGAGGGATTGAGATGCATGATGCAAGGTTTCCCTTCGGCGGCCATTTGTTCTCACACTGGCTGAGCATCTTATTAATTCTTACATAGCATGATCAGACTGCTCAGCCCCGTCCGCTATTCTATTTGTTAATTGGTAAGTGATCATGCATGTATATGGACCAAAAAGGACCAAAACAACATCTCTACTAGGAGCAGCACAAGTAAGTGTGAATGGGAGCTCACGGCGCATCCCTCTCATCGAACGGAAAAGCGGGCGGGCCTGACATGCCTGCTGATGGTATGCTATGAACTAGTAAATGATTAGGAAGACGATGAAGTTAAGGACAAACGGAGCACATACGACGGTGTCATGGTCGGATTCTGCTCTGTCTGGTGCTGTCCTTCCTCGCCTTCTTCGTATAGCCATCCTTTCGGCCATTCGGGCGCCATCTCCCTCCAGTACGTGAAGTATGCCTCCAGTCTCACACGTCGTCCCTGCTCCGCACGCACAGCATCCCTTGCTTTCTTTGCCTGCTCTTGCAGCATTGCTGCTCTTTCACGGAGAGCAGAAATCTGGGAGAGAATGCGTTGATCGTCGGCTGCAATCTGGTTCATGATATTCACCGCTCGCTCGAGCATCATTGGTTCTTCGAGCGGCGGTGTTCCTGCACGCGAGCTGACAGGGGACTTATAGCGGTCGTGTATACTTGCATAGGACAAGTCGGATCCCGAGTCACTGGTGTCATCCTCTGCAGGTGGGTGGCCAGTTTGACTTTCTAGCACTGCCGAAGGTCCTTGCAACGTTCCTTCTGAATTTTCAGTAGTGATGTCGGTGGCATTTCCGCATGCTATGATCGGAGCAGTGTTTTCTGCTGCCAGTGCAGATTTTTGGCAACCGTCCTGAGTCAGGAAATGATCCACTGGCTAGTGTTAAGTTTATTCCACTGTGACGTAGTGCATGGCACTCACAACCTGCATCTACTGTTGCATCCATGATTTGTGTTGAGCAACCAGCTACAGGATTTTCCTCCGTTGCTCTTTGTGGTGTCCAAGAAGTGGCGGCCTCGGGC
The DNA here is from genome assembly GCA_002995055.1 of Rhizopogon rudus. Taxonomy (NCBI): domain Eukaryota; kingdom Fungi; phylum Basidiomycota; class Agaricomycetes; order Boletales; family Rhizopogonaceae; genus Rhizopogon; species Rhizopogon rudus. Next base: position 6,672 of record PVYE01002599.1, on the reverse strand, counting down.
TGGTCGTGCAGGCTAATTCTCGACTTCTTCCTGATAGGTTTTTCGCTTTCTTCATCTTGACTGAGTGATTGTCAGAACAGTTTACTTTGTCCAGCATGACGTGGGGGACATACTGTACCAGGACCACCTTGCAAAGCTTCACAAGCTCTGCGATGATCGACTCGCTCTTCATGTTGGCCTTCACCTTGTTTTCCTGTTTCAAATCAATGTCTGAGGCATCCATAACAGGAAGGTCAAGACGCACTTTAGCAAGCTTTTGTAGCTCTGTACGGGATAGCTTGCGGAGTGTGGCTTCATCGCTATCGAGTTTCCCTGGGCATGGAGCCGGGTTTGGGTTCTTGGTTGTGCGCATACCATGACGGATGCCTAGGGGCGCTTCATTCATGCTAGGCGATGTTAGCTTTGATGCACGCGCACTTCGTCGGGGAGACATGGTACGTAGTCGTTGGTATCTGGTTGAGAGCGTGCAAAACAACAAGCAACGGGACCGGAAAGTGTTTATGTGACTTGACCTCCACATGTAAATACACATACTGAATGTTACATTGTATATTACCACAGAACAATAGCCTGAGATTTAGATTGACTTGACCACACAAGTCCACATTCAGATCTAGCAAGGTGGCCATCGCGAACAACTGCCTTTGTGGCCTCTCACGCCGCGAGGGCTAACGCTCTGGATATGTTGTGCGACGTCTTGCAGGACGAATCGCAACTACAGTCGATATGCTCATGATGCACAAGGAAAAAATAACAATAAAAATCGATAACACAACGACTTTGAACTTGTAAAATTTTAAATCAATCGTGCCATCAGGCCCTAGCTGCTCATAATGCATAGTGGTGGTATATGAGCAAATATGTCTCTGTCATTTCTTATTTTTTTATCATGCATCATGCATTATGAGTATATCGACTGTAGCGAGTTCGCAACACCTGTAGTATTATATTGTTGTCCTGTGTTCAACCGTCACAGCACATTTCAGAATGCTGGGCCCGCGCTATTCAGCTACTCATCGCCCATGCATCACTTTAGACTTATCGGGATTCGAAGGCTGTTGCAAGATTGAAGCATTCCCGTTCAAGTAGTTGCCGTCCCGGACGTGTGGTTCCATCTCCTTATATATTAAGAGGTGGATGCGACGGCAAACATGTATGTAATGGTACTCGACCCTAGTAAAATAAGTACGTGATTCTGTGAGGAAACGGTATTCCTTCTCGCTTTTTACGCGGAGAGATATTATGACAGCCACCTCGCACGATGACTTACGGGCTGCATGGTATCTCATCCAGTAAGTACCCTGACAGCCTTTGACAAAGAGGGTGCAGTGCCCGAGGAGGACTGCGGATGCATAGGCGGGGGCTGGCCAAGCGCTGCGAGTGGAGGGGGTGCATCTGAGTTCTCCACCAATCGCGTGTCACCATTGCTGGAGCCGTAAGGGTTCGTAACGCACTTAGGCTACGTGAATTAAGCGTTAATTTCAGCGGTTTTGCTGATGTGGACTGGTAGGCATCTGAATGTTGAAACCATCATTGAACCATCGTTCAACGATCCCTTGATTACACCGATTTTCTGATGGCGACGTATTTGGTGGCGCAATAATTGGGGCGAGATCATCTAGCTGTGCCTCAATGCTAGGTCAGGGCGGCAAAACCAAAATCTATACTTACCTCTCCTGAATCTGGGATAAGCTTTAGCAGTGTTCCAGGGACACGTAACATTTTTTGTCTACGGAGTCGGTTTTCCACACTGCCGCTGACCTCCTCGCCGCCCTATCAGCCTCCGTTGGTCGCGGGTTATGTGTGTGGAGACAAACGAGCTACTTACTATTAGAAGTCGACGGAATGAACGAGGGGACTGTGCCTTGAGTTAAAAGCGTCCGAGTTTAGTGAAAAGAATACCTGCAGTGGCACTTCGACAGATCGGATCGAGGCACTAATGATGAATAATTCGACAGCACCACTGCCATCCAGACTCGACGGTGGTCGGGAGGTTACTGTGGCAAATGTTGCCTTCTGGAAAACTGTAGTATCACAAAATTGGAATCATGAATAGAGGCATGGGGTTGAATGGTCGAGCAAGACATATATGATAACGTGGATCATCCCGAGAATAGTCTCGGCCTTCAAATCCTCGGCCATCAGGTCCTGGGCGTCTAGTAGGCTGTGTGAACTGTGGGAGACTTCCTGTGAGCTGTAGGGGTACATTGTACTCGCCACCGCTTCCATCCTGCCTCACAGCGTTGAACTGCGGCCGTGCTCAATAAAGCACCTCGTGCTCAACAATCATCAAGCTGCACGAAATGGCAGAAGACGCAGCGCAGCACATCCTTCCAACCAGCACACCCGTTCGAGCATTTGAAGGTGGTGAAGAATCCGTACTCGCAGTTGCGGTCTTCCTTGATGGACAGCGTATGGTGACGTCAGGAAGGACGCTTCGTCTATGGAACTTGAAGGACGGCGTTGTGACAAAGACAATGGAGGGGCACCGGGACTGGGTGTGGGGAGTGGCGATATCACGAAATGGGAAATTGATAGCAAGCGGTGATGAGAATGGAGAGCTCATCTTCTGGGAGGGTGACAGTGGCAAACCACTCACTCAAGCCATCAAAGCACACACTACATGGATTTCGTCGGTGAACTTTTCTCCTGATGGCGAAGTGCTGGCGACGAGCTCATCGGACTGGACGACGAAGCTGTGGAGCTCAGAAACAAGGCAGCTAGAAGGAGACCCAATCGATTGTGGGGCCCCAGTCCACTGCGTCCGTTTTTCACCATCGGGCGAACTTCTTGCTATAGCCGCGGGAAAGGGTATCCAAATACGGAAACCAGGTACGAGGGAATGCATTGCAAACTTTAATGCAGTGCCAGCGATCAGTCCCAATTTATCCCTCGCCTGGACCCCTGACGGCACGCGACTGCTCTCAGCGGGCTCTTATTGCGATCCCACTATAAGGGAGTGGGATTCGTCCACCTGGAAACAGGTCGGTGATCCATGGAACGGCCATGCCAGCGATATCAGAGACATTGTCATGAATTCTTCTGGAACCCTTGTCGCCTCCGTGTCTCGTGACAAAAGTGTCCGCCTCTGGAGTCTTTCGGATCGACGTACCATCGCCTCATTTAAGCTCAAGCACTCAGACGAAGTGTTCTCTGTCACATTCTCCATAGATGGCAAGCACGTCCTCGGCGGTGGTTACGACAAGAAGGTCTCAGAGTGGGCAGTACCAAAGGACGCCTTGCGCGGGTGTGTTGTAGGTTCCCCTTGATTCACCGCGTCTTCATCAGCTTATCTCATTTTTTTTGATGCCAAGGCTCAAGACTCTGATTCAAAGGCATGTCTACACCCTTGACTCTTATAATTCCATGCCTTCTAACGGAATGAGCATGCTTCGGGCAGATCCTGGCTATAAATACGACAGTCCGCAATGCATGCATATCTGGGGACTTTCTCCCTGCTGAGGAGCTGATAGCACAAGAGATTGATGCCGATCCAGATAACTGCAGCTTCTATGCCAATCGCGCAATTCTCATGGCGCGAAAATCTGACTGGGACCACGCGCTTCAGGACGCACACAAGGTGGGATACACTGACTCATCCTAACCTCTTAATTTACATGATCACATAGTCCCTCAGCATCCAGCCCTCGTTGACAGGCTATATCGCCAAAGGTATCGCCCTCTGCGGACAAAAACAGGTCCAGGACGCGATGAAAGCATTTGACCTCGCGTCCATGTTCACGAACGAAGATTCAAAGACCATCCATTTTCTTCTCCTGGTCAAGGTAGGTCAAATCTTAACCACATACTCTCTACTTCATTACAGTTTTCAGGCCATTGCGCTTTTCAATGCAAATCAACATGAGGACGCAATATCACGCGTCCAAGACCTAGCCGATGCTTGTCCCCATGCCGATACCCATGCATGTCGTATCGTAAAAGCGAGTACCATTCACTCAATTCGTAAATTTATTAACTTTACACATCAGGCATATTTACGTTTGGAACTTGGAATCAACGCATGGGACAGCGGGCGTCACGAAGAAGCTATTGACCACTTCACTGCCGCTGTTGAGACTAGTGCTTTGTCATCTAAATGGGCTATCCATGCCATATATGAAGATTTCGTGGTGGTACGTTGATGGTGCTGCTGAAATACTTTTCATGACAACTGCTTGCTTTGTGCAGCTCTTTGGGTGGGAGCTGAAGACATTGTGGCAAACTGCAAACAAGCATCGGTGCGATGCACTCCTTTTTGCAGAGAGACCTGGAGAAGCCCTCGAATCATACCGATACATGATGGATATGAGTGACGAGACTATGAAGGCCAACTGCCTTGATTGGTCAACTGGCAAGCCTTCATTAATATACACAGGCTATAATTCTGACCTGCATTTGGCTCAGTTTTCAAGCAAGATTGGAGCTCGGTCTATGCTGGCGACGGAGATAAAGCCCTTTCTGAGAAAGATTACGATAGGGCTATTGACTTATATTCGGCGGTGATTGATTTAGGTTCTGCAACAGATATTATCTTTGCAAACCGCTGTAGGGCGAAGTTGGAGAAAAAGGATTGGGAGGAAGCGCTTCTCGATGCGCAAAAGGTAGGATGGAATCTATCTATTCGTAGCTTGTGCTCATGCAGCTGATACATAGGTCATCGAACTTGAGCCTTCATTTTATTCTGGGTATGAGCTCAAGCATGCAGCGTTACATGGCGCAGGACACTATGATGAAGCAGGCGAGGCGTTCAAAACCATGCTCTCCAAGTTGGACGAAGCCCCCGATGCGCAAATAAGAAGTAAGGACCGAATAACACACGCGTTGAAATTCCTGACCCCCTCTCCAGGGTTGCGCCAACAGTATCTCACCCCATCCGAAGCAGAAGATGCTATTCTAAAGGCCATTCACGGTCAACTCGAGAACGCCCCCCTTCGACTACTTCACACCCGTACTGGTCGCTTATGCGATCGAGCGGCACAGATACATGAGTTCACAACGAGCTCAAAGTACAAGAAGCTTTTGTCGTTAACAATGAAGCACGCAGATCTTCAAACGGACCGCATCACAGAAGTGGTGGGGAAGTACTTCCGTTGTGTCATGCTGTCGCATAGGTGGGAAGGGAGTTCGAAGGAACCGCAGCTGCACGACATCCAGGACAAGACCGTGCATGATTTGATTAATCCACTTCAAGCCAGCGGCATTATAAAGCTGCGATCGTTCTGCACAGTTGCTCATAGTATAGGTTTTCGCTGGGCTTGGATTGATACGTGTTGCATCGACCAGAATAGCAACGTCGAGCTCCAAAAATCACTCAATTCCATGTTTGTCTGGTATCGCCACTCAGCACTGACAATCGTTTACCTGTCGGATGTTCCGCCTTCATCGAACCCTGGCGCATTGGCAAAAAGCGCTTGGAACACTCGGGGCTGGACTGTCCCAGAATTTTTGGCTCCTAAAGCTATTCTCTTCTACCAGAATGATTGGACCCCATATCTTGACGATCGTTCTTCCAACCACAAGCAGTCTCATGCGATCATGCAGGAGTTGGAGGATGCGACAGGCATAGATTCAGGGGCACTCATTGCCTTCACTCCAGGTGTGACAGAAGCCCGAGAGAAACTCCGGTGGGCGTCGACGCGCATCACCACATTGCAGGAAGACATCGCATACTCGTTGTTTGGCATCTTCAGCGTCCATCTACCTATAATTTACGGCGAGAGGAAGCAAAATGCGCTCGGGCGGCTCCTGGAGGAGATCGTCGCTCAGTCGGGTGATATCTCTGCCCTGGACTGGGTCGGAAGGTCATCTGAGTTCAATAGCTGTCTACCAGCTGACATCACTGCATACGAAAATCCGCCATTCACGCAGCCATCTCTATCTGAAGAAGAGATGCAGACAGCTATCTCTTCGCTGCGAGATTCTGCGCCCGGGATTGTAGAGTTGGCTTTGAGCTTGTACTCCATACTTGAGTACTACAAGGCTCCCCGATTCGCGCACCGCCGGCTGCACCTGCCTTGTATCCCATTCACTGTCACGGAAATCAGGCGCCGTTATCATGATCAGGAGACATATCCCACATATGAAGTCAAGGCAGACGGGCTTCGAGACCTGGTAATCACCACGGAAGACAGGCTGATCCAATTCTCGCGTACAAGGCCCATTAGGCAGACATTCTTGCTTGTTCGTCCATGGAATCGTCATCTTCTTGAATTGCCAGACTTTACGGATCAGAGCATGGAAGAAGAGTCGTCTTTGTCTGGGTCTGCTATGTACGATTCACCCCACGAGCCCCATGGAGAAACTGAGTCACCGGTTGATTTGGAGTCTCGCTCGAGAGCGTTGCGATTGATTGTCCGCCTTGGACGGCCTTTCGGCGCGTTCCTATTAGCGCAACAGCGCGGCGGAGAGTACAAAAGAGTTGCAGCGGATCACGATATTATCGCAGAAGTCAGAGACAAGACTTCTGTTCGCAGTATGATGGGCATTAAGACATTAGAGATATTGTAACTGGATGGACTTTGAAGGACAGTCTGATAGTTTCATTTGTATCTTGACCCGAGGAAGTCCCCCCCGACTTTGCGGTCATACTGCGCAATCCGAATCCACCACGATATTGAGTCGCCGGAAGGGAGGCCATGGTGTCATTTTATTGCATTAAACGATGCTAGTTAG